>VYZT01002715.1:6771-39798 GCA_013400735.1 Pomatostomus ruficeps
CCCGGGGAGTGGGTGCTGCGGCCCCGGCGGAGCCCTCGGCGCAGGGACGCGGCGGCGGCCGCAGCGCGTCGTGCTGGGGTCGTGCCTAACCTGCGTTTCCCTGTTGCAGGAGCTGGAGGAGCCCACCGAGCGCTCTGGAGCGGAAGCGGCTGGAGAGGGTTCCTGGCGGAGGTGGACGTGGGCGGTGTTTCCCCGAGCCCCTTTCCGCAGGAAGCGAAGGGGTCGTGACGGTGGTGCGAGGTGGAGGAGCTCAGTGTTTGTTTTCTCACTTGTTGCTCTGTTTCCTTATTCCTGCACGCTTGTTTTCCTCAGGAGTGCCCATTTTGAAAAGAAAAATGTAATCTTTGAATTGTGAACATGTTTCATGGGTTTTTCTCGTACACAATTCTGTTGCTGATTTTGCTTGTCAGAGGTGATCAGAGCATCCCTAATTGAAGGCTTTTAAAAGCGATAACCCAGAGCTCATTTCTTTAAAGCAATCATAAGCTTCCATTCTAACTCGGTCACATATAAGAATTCTTGTAGTGATTTCCATTCTTTAGTCGTGTTTGCGTTTCAGTTGTTGCCACTGTGATGATAAGCAAAAGGGATCAGGTAACTGCATGAATGATAGCTCCATAAAGGACTAATAGGTTAAGTCGGCACATTCTTATTCTTACATCCCAGAGGCAACCATTCTGGGTGCTTGAGAGCTGAGGGGAATGCCAGCCTTGTCCTCCCCAGATGGTTTCTCCAGTTTTCACTGTTGGAGGCAGATAACTGGGTTGGATGGACTATCGCTGAGGTGGCCCAGGGCATTTCATAGATTATTTTGAGAGTACTCAAGAGTGCTACAGTGGTTTTTTGTATTTTGGAATCCTCAGTTTTACTGTTCCCTGAAAACTCCTTCAGTGGTTTTGACTGTCATTTTGGGTAACAGTTCACATTGCATTGATACAACTCCGTTCAAGGTAGAATCACAGAATATAGACTATCCTGAGTTAGACAGAATTCACAGGGATCATTAAATCCAACTCTTGGCCCTTCCAGTCCAACTTGTGGACCGCGCCAAGAATCACACCATGTGCATCTTTCTCCTGCTGTCCTCCAGATGAGAGTTGAACTGAGTGAAAATCTGTCCAGGTAGATGTTGCTTGATGGCAGTACACTTGGGTGAAGATGGTGTTTGCCTTTTTATATCAAGGTAGCTGACTACCAGTACACAGAGAACTGCTATCACGAGCAAAATGGTGTCTTTTGGGTGGCAGCCTTTAGATGTTGATGAGCTGGACATAAGTACAATCTGTATGCCTGCTTGGGTAACTAGGAAACCTAGGAGGGAGTCATGTCATGTTTCCCCTGGTTAGAAACCTGAACTGCCCTTGTTCTGCAAGCTTGCCTTGAAGATGCAACAAATGAAGATATGAGTTCCCAAGCAGGAGCATGGGTGGGGGCTTTGCAGTTTACCAGGGACTGTCTTCGTGTCACACGCCTGACTTCGTGTCTTCACTGCTACTCTGGACTAGATTAATCAGAGCAAGAACAATTACACTTTCTCTGCTCCCATTCAATTTTTCTTATCCCTAAAGGCATGATCCAGGTGACACAAAAGACCCCTTCTGAACTTTTGGAGGCCTGTAGGGGATTGCCTTCCTTCCCTGAAAGCATAAATTATTAAGTCTGCAAGTTTCTATCATACCTTCCAAATACAGAAAGACACAATGGCATGGACTAAAGACTGAAAAGATAAATTTCTGAAAATCCTAAATAAATTCAGGAACTAGTTTCATGTTGTGATTCAGAATTTTTTTTTTTTGCCTTTTTTTTCCCCTCCCATATCATGGGGGACAATGCAGCTGTGCAACAGTGAAAATGGAGTGGTCCTTGAACCTGTGATTCTGGGGATGGGTTGTTGTTCGGTTGGGATTGTGGTTTTTACATTTGTACTACCTCCAGCTGCTTATGCTTGGCTTTAGAAGGGTCTGATGTCACCGCTGTTGCCTTACTGTCCTGTCCAGCTTTATTTTATTTATAAAAAAAAGCAGCACCACCCTGTGGAAGGTGTGTGAAGGATTGGTGCCAGTGTGAAGAGGTTGATAGATGCCAGTATCACTGACATACCATGTTTCTCTTCTGCATTCCCAGAAGCTTCTGGTAACAGTGTCCACAGCACATGGTACAGTATTTGAACTAATGTCTTGCTCTTTCTTCCTTAGGGTGACAAAACACAGAACCACTTCAGGATGTCTGTAGTTCAGCAAGGGACAGCAACACTTCGGAAGGCAAAGAAAACCACCGTAAAAACGTGTCTAGATAACCCCTTTGTTTTCCAATGGAAAACCATAGATGGAGAAGATATGCATTTTATATTAGAGACCTTAGAAGAAAGGATTAAACATATTGGACTTAAAAAGATTGAGAGTCCAAGAAAGAAAAAACGTTCCCTTACAAAAAAACAAACAGAAAGAAAGTGTAATGCTAGCACCAACAAACTCCCTAAGGAGGAAACAGAAAGCCACCAACAAAAACCAGGATGGACTGACATAAGTATCAGAAGACAGCTTGCTATTGGAGTTAATGAAGTTACAAAAGCATTGGAAAAAAATGAACTTCTTCTCTTGCTGGTGTGCAAGTCTGCCAAACCTGCCATGATCACGTCGCACCTGATTGAGCTGAGCGCAAGCCGCACCACGCCAGCAGGGCAGGTGCCACGGCTCAGCGAGACCATTGCGCCCCTTCTTGGCCTAACTTCTATTTTAGCACTTGGCTTCAAAAAGCAGTCCGACAAGTTCACTGAAGCAGTAGCAGCAATAATTCCAAAGATACCAGCTTTGGAAGTGCCATGGTTTCAGTACAGAACTGAAGAACCCATGGCTTACACAGATACAGATTCTTCAGAAAATCTGGAACCTGAGGAGCTTGCAGACGTGCAGGGGAATGAGCTCACAAGTCAGAAGCGGAAGCATATGGAAAGCAACTGGCCTGATCTTTCAAATGTAATTCTGCAGCCTTTGAAAATCAAGAAACTTGTCCCAAATCCCAATAAGATAAAGAAACCACCTCGCAAAAAGAAAAAGGCTTTTTCAGCATAACTGATTGTAGTTTGGGTCTTTTCTATTAAACTGATTTTTTAAATGCAGAATGGAGTACAGTTCTAACTGAACAATTCTTTTAGGCTTTACAGTGTAAAGCTCTTGAATGCAAGGTGAACTTCATGTTGCATTTGGCTGAGGTACTTTCTGCTTTAATAAAGAATTGCTCAGACTTGTGTATTAGTCTTTATCTGGGGATAAGTATTTCATTTGCAGCTGGAGAGCAGAGTTAAAGCTGGTAATGAACATGCTGAAGTAATTTTAAGTCATAATTAATACTTCTTTGGAACTAATGCAAAGCATTAAATGAACTTTGTATTTTTACACTGATGAACATGCTTTAAGCAAAACAGATTTAAGTATAATTACTCAAACAAATAAATACCAAAAGTGAAAGTTTATTTAAACAAAAGTCCATGCCAGTATAAGTCTTTTAAAGCTGGGTTCAAGTAAACAGCTGTAATAGCACAGGCAGACTTCCCTTTTGAACTCTGTTAGTTTGTTCTGCTGAACAACAATGGGTTTTGGTCACAAATGTATGCAGATGTGGGTTCCACCTGATACCTGGTGTATGGTATGCTGGAGGAAAAGCTATTTTCAAATACAAAACACAACCAAATTACTACTGCTGCAGTATTTAAAAAAAATACTTCCATGTGCAAACTATTAACGCGTATCCTGTGAGAAAATGTAAAGCTAAACTCCATTAGATTTCTAAATGAAGTCTAAAATTACTTCCCAGGAAACTGACGTAAGCCATATACTGTTTCATATAAAGTAGATGAGAACTAGAACTGCTACCAGACTGAAAACATACCATGTAACTTCTGAGTTTCCTTTAATTTTACTGGGGAATATGAACAATTTCCTAATGAGGGAGCTGGGTTGTAGGAAGGAAGGGAAATAGCACTGCAATTCAGGCAATCAACAGCCTAGGAATTTACTGTAGAAGAAAGCATAAAATACCTTAACTGAGTTACTTTGTTGTTCCTTAAAAGGTAAAACATACATCTATTTTTCATAGATTTGTTAATCCAGACTTCCACTGCCATCCAATAGTTCACCTGTATTTTGAATTTATTTAGAAATTACTTTAGTTCATGATAGCAGCTACAAAGGCAAACAGTAGCAATGAGCAGTGATTGTGTAGTCATGATGCTCCTTGAAGTTTAAAAAAGCATTTAATGCTAAAGTTTTTGTCCTTGTCTGAGGGTGCAAGAAGAGGTGAGATTCCTTTGCCTTGCTTCATAGTCTCTCATACCTGTTGTTTGTTCTGGCTTTCTGGATGCATAAAACTCTGAAGGCATGCTAGCACTAGTGTGTTTCATTCCCAGGCTGGCTAACCATAGCATGAGTCTTAGCATTTACACAGAGCGTAAGGATTAGCTTTCATAAAGAACATAAGCACAGCAATCATCTATCAAGCACTTCACTGCCTGCCCAGGTCTATCTCGGTTTTCAGGGATTGGGATTCCCTCTGCAGACAGGAAATTACTTTGGGAAAGAAATATCACTTTTAAAAAGCCAGGTGGGGAAGGTGGCGGAGCAAGCTTTACATTTGCCAATCCTTTGCAAACACCTGTTAGGTTCTGAGGAGTCTTACCTTCATAGCAGGCCTACTGCACACAGGTTCGACCTTGGAAACAAGCAAAGGGCCTCTCCTATTGAGCTCCTGACCGTGGCCCCACACGGATATTCACCTTTTGTTTAGGACCCGCTTACAAAATCAAAAGGAGTTGCCATGATTTTCACCTCCAGAGTAACTGTCTTATTATGTGGGTGCCGGCTGGGACACTGTCAAAATTCAAGTCCTCTTGATGCTGTGATACTTCAGTGAAATACAGCTGAAGAGTGCTCAACAGGGACAGAAGAGGCCATGCTTAACACACACGAGTCCATGAACAGAACTCTCCAAGAGCTGCCCCAACACTCAGGCTCAGATGCCTGCTTCCCTCATACTCTCTGGCTGATAAATCTTTCTCAGCTACAGTGCTGCACAGCTTCTACAGGACCATGTCTCTGCCCTCCTTCCCCTTAGTGAACATGCAGAGTGAGCCAGAAAACAAGACAAAATTTATCCCTTGGCTTCAGAAGCAAATGGCATTATTTTACTAGAAGAGAGCACAAGACTGGCCATGCTCCCTCCTTCATGTGTCATAACCCAAAGATTTGGGCAGGCTGCAGGAAACCCAGGTTCAAGTCTGTCTACCTGGACATACCTGGTCCCGCCATGGCCTCAATTTTACGAAGAACAGCACTTGGGAGGATTTGCCTTCTGATTTCAGAGAGGAGAGAAGAAATCATCTACCTAACATTTCTTCAACATGCCTTTTTTAGAGGGGAGGGAAGGTAGAGAACATATCTTCCACCTGGGCTGTGATCACCTGGGTTGTCTCAGCAAGGAAGTACCTTAGCCATGAGGACAGAGCTATGTCCTGCTGTCCCACGTCACCTCAGGCAGCCCTGAGTGAGAATTGCTGAGGCTCTGCCTTGAAGAGCTGAAGCAGAACACACTGAGCCCTTTGGTGAACCTCCTCCTCATCCCAGAGGGCTCCATGAGAATGCCCTGCCAAGGAAGTACCCTTTTGCCTTTCAGGAGTCTTTAATGGAGTTAAGAGTACATCCTTCTTGTTACCTCAGGTATCACTACCATCAATTACATTATCAGGCACTTAATTCTGCTCAGGCCTCAAAGAGAGTCCAAGCTCTCTCTGCACCACCTGTTATGACTGCTACTAGCAGAGAGGTATCAAGACTGGCCAGAGATGTAAAGCCCAACTGCACCATTAGATCTTCTTTGAAGTCCTTTTAAACTCACGAGGTCCCGAGCTGGTGCACAACCACGGGTCAAACAAACCACGTTCAGTCCCTTCCTTGTTTGAAGGAGGTCGAATGCTTTAATCAGCTATAATGCAATAAGGGAAAGTATTTATCACTGCTTCTAGGGCAGAATCCTCTCACCACAATTCAACAAGAAAAAGAAACCAAACCACAAACCATTCACACATTGGAAAAGGAGCGGGAAGAAAGAAAAACCCCACTGCTACAAGGAGGTGGGTAGGGCTAACAGTTATGAAGAACAGACAAATTTACCTTCATGTACAGAATTAAACTTTCAGCAAAATCTGCTGTCAGAATTACAGGCATGTTTAAAATGAAAGTTAGACATTTGCATTTCATGAGATATTCAAGTCACATTCAAAAGATACTCACAGCACAGAGGCTTCACTACCACAATTTGGCACTTTCAGCTAGAACAGTTTCTTAATGCAGATCTTCTCATTGCTCATGATTCTGCAGCATCCATGAGCTGAAAGAACTGCTATCATCTCTAGCTATGACGCTCTGCTGGAATGCATATAAAGTGCTTCGGAAGCCACTCCCATTGCTGAGCATTCATGAGGGAATTAAAACAGCTCCACCCAACAACAAAGACCAGCCCTCCTACATTTCAGGAAGCGCAGTACGGTGACTTCCGAGGACTGAGGGTGGAGCATTTCTCTTCTGCTTACCAGCCACATATATAGCAAAACTTCTTGTTCCAAAGTCAGGATAAAAACACTACCAGGAACAATTTATGAATACATATTTACACAAGGTACTTTTCATTAGAATTACAGACTTCATAGGAAATCAAAGTAGACAAAGGAATATGTGCAATTTCGCAGAAGCGTTGAAAACATTCAAACTATAAATATCCTGATAGCACTACTAAAATTCTTAGTTTTACACACAGGCTGATGTTATTCTACTGAGGAAAAACTAAGGTTTTGTGCCACAACTGTAAATTAAGTACAGTAATGTATTATCATTCTGGCAACATAGATAACACCTGCACTGAACAGTGCGATACTGTTAAATCAATCCACTGATCTATTGAAGATCAAAGTATAAATCTGTAGTTTTTTTATTGATTTGGCAGCGTTGCTTATGGAGAAACAAATGCACTAGTTAAACCAGTACATTGTCATACTGCTCCAATTACAAAAACATCCAGGACTTTCATACAGCTACAAAGGTATCGTACTTCATGATTTTCCCCCAAATGATGATATCCATGTTAAGTAAATAAGCAAAGATACTCCAGTTTGTATCCTTCATTCTGTTACACTGACATACATACATCACCACTTAATAAATAGAAATGCAGCAGTTCATCCACATAATAGCAAATATTTTTGTACCCTAATCCACCACTGAAGTTCAGTTTGTACAAAACAGTCTTTTCTACAGAGTGGAAAAAAATACCTTCTTCTCATCAAGGTGCAAGCTAAGCTTTGAAACTTAAATGAATGTGCTTTTTTTTCTTTTCATGGACAATAGAAGAGTTTCATGGACCGTCTGATCTATCTGAAAATGCATAAATTTGGTCACATGTGGATGTCTTCATTGATCAGATTTAATGGACTGTTTCAGTATCACTGACGTTGTGCTTTTACTCCTCTTGAACAATACCATTTCAAGAGTTATGAAGATCAAATTAACTCAAACGATGACTTCAAGAGTTCTAGAAACATAAGCGTTCTCATTGTAATACAAGACCAACCTAAAGGAAGAACAAAAACATAGTATTTTAGTTCAAGTATGGCAGTAAATCTAAACATCAACAGTCTTCTGCATTTCAATTACAGATCATAAACAGGGCCAGTTACGCTATTTTTTAAACTTCTGCCCATTTTTGGCCAGTGTAGATTAATGTACCATTACACCTAATGGAATTCAGAAACTCGTTTTTCTCCCTTACCTTTTCAGATTCCATGCCCGGACACCTCCAGTTGTACAAGTAATACTGCAAGTTTCCATCTCCAATCCCGAACTTGAGTTTTTCCAGGAATGTTTTGTTTTCCATTAAGTCTAGTGCATTGAACACATCAAATCCTTTCTGGCAACAGCAAAACATTTTTAAAATTTTTCTTTTGGAAGTTTCAAATGACGCACAAATGACACTTTACAGAGTGGCATATGGTATCTAACAGACTTAGGTTAATTAAAAGGAAAAAATACAATGGAATAAATCTTGCCTTTTAATTGGGTACACACACAAAGACATTTTCCCAATAAAAACTAAAGCATAATGCACAACTTTGCTTGAAGATTAGCTCCAAAAGGGTATGAATTTTAAAGCCACTTTCAGGGTCTAAGGTCTGAAGAGTCCCTAAAGCATTTTCCATTATATTATCCTTACAGACAGGCATTTTTTACAGTCACATACAGTGTTTTGACACATATGGCCTATTCTAATTGAAGCTGCATAAATACATCTTACTGTGTTTTCCAGCAATTTATCACTCTCCTAATGATAAACATATTTTTGTGAATTAGTCCTTTTCTGAAATGCCATTATCTTTAGAACTCAAACCTTTCATGTGATTCTCCCTCCCCTACTCATGCACCATCTACCAACTCCTCTTTTCATAAACCTCCCAAATTCACCACTCAGAGACATTTTTTGTCTCAGAAAAGCCACATGGCCAAATCAGTCTCAGAGCTTTTTCTGCATCAACACAAACATATTCAAATCCTAACTCACCAGGAACTCTTAACAAGCAACATGAACCCAAGGTCAGTTAAGCTATTGCAGAGATAATCATCATGTATGGAGAGCTGGATTTGCTTGGGGGTGTGGATATAAATGTCCATTTATTTGCTATTAACTACAAGGGAGTCTGACCTAAGATCCTGGAGTCTTAACAGCACAAAGGTAGTGCACCAGCAGGACATGATACACTTTTAAGACAAAAGTAAGATACAAAACAATAATGCTCAATTACTTAAGCACAAGAAGATGGGGTAAGGAACGTTCTTTACTCAGTAAAAAAATTATATTTTTTTTTCTTTTAAATGAGCATCCCATATTAGGAAAAAAGGGATTTGAAGAAAAAGAGCACTTAAGCTCTGCATCAGGTCTATTTAAAAGCAAGTTACAAAGAACAGAAAGTGAGTTTAGTAAAGCTTCCCTCTACCTTACACAAAGATCATTCTGTGTGCAGATGACACTATGCTAAGTTAAATGTGCTGTGAAAAACACACAGAAATAAGACAAATAAGGTGACAATATCTGACATTTGACATTGAAAGTAAAGTTTGAAATATTCCAAGTAACAGTAACAGAAATCTCAGAAGGCAGGAAGGGAAGTGGGGGAGAACAGAGACACACTCTAGATATAAACATATTAAACTGTACAATTAAACACTCAAAATTCAAACAAAACTCTACAGATGAAGTTTTAATTCAGTATCTAAACATCAGCAGATTAGTTTCAGGTTAGTGTCTTCTGAGAGGGATAAAAAGGTTTCTGTTTAAAGATACTTTCTCCACAGCTCTGACAGACCACTGAAGCAGACTCAGAAGAGAATTTCTTCCCTGCGTTCTAGATCTAGAAACTCAGTGTCAGCTTCAACAACAAAATAGGCAGGGTTTTAGAAGGATTAGCCTGATGCAAAATCCCACTCTCTCTCCATACAGAATACATAGAACCTAAGTGAGTAACTCCAAATTTTGGGTTCTACTTTGAAGGTCAGGTGTTTTGTCCTGTAACTGCCAAACGAATTCTAAACTAATTTTATATCGTGTGATATGAAGACAAAAATAAACATCAGCTGACATGCAAACCCTAAAAGCAATTTGTGAGCTGAATTTGTACCTCCAAAACCCATGCTTTGGAGTTAAAAGCACAGAAAGGAGACTGTGGTGGGCTGTCCTCAGACAAGAGCCAAACATCCACACAGCCTTTGGTTTACTCCTCTCCCACAGGATGGGGAGAAACAGAAGGAGGGCAAGATGTCTTGTGAATTGAAATAATGACAGATTAATACAGAAAGCAAAAGCTGAAGGCACAAGGGAAACAAAAAGAAGAATTCATTCACTACTTCCCACTGCCAGACAGATGTCAAACTACTTCCTGAGAAGTGAGATCTCAGCATGCATAACGGTTGTTAGGGAACATAAATGCCATCACTGGAACATCCCCCCTTCCTCCTCCTTTCCCTCAGCCTTTATTGTGGAGCAGAACATCATATGGTGTGGAATATCCCTTTAGTCAGTTGGAGTCACCTGTCCTGGATATGTCCCCTCCCAACTTCTTGCCCACCCTCTGCCTCCTCACTGTGGGGGAAAGAGAAATCCTTGAGGCTGTCCAAGCACTCTTCAGTAACAACCAAAGCACCGGTGTATTATCAGCCCTGCTTCAGTCACAAAGTGCAGCACCATATGGGCTGCTAGGAACAAAGTTAACTCCATCCCAACCAGGCTCAGTATGTTTGTACACAAAAGGCTGTGAATAGGACTGCATTTATCATCTCTCTTCCATTGCCTTACCTCTAATATAAAACTCAACTGCCAGATCTGCAACTATAATTAAGCATCTAATGATGCATTACAGGCTCAGCAAGTACTTTAGAAATCCAGAGGTGTCTAAATCCCAGTATTGCAAGGGATATGTGATAATCCACTCAAAAGGAAAAAGTCACATGTGTCATTGAGAGAGAAAGGTATGCAGGGAAAGGTGCAAAGCCTTGTGGTCAGACCATGGAACTGCCTCCTCATCCGTCCCACCCACGGCCTGGAGAATGGCCAGACACACAGCTCCCTATGCCACACTTCTAACGGAGACTGACCTTCTTCCACCTTGACTTTTAAGAATAATTACCAGTATTTTTAGCCAATTCTGGAAATTATACTGGCTTCTCCAAGTCTGTCTTTGAACTTCCTTTTGGATCATTGTAGAGCCGGAGTAATGGTATTCCACATGACTATCCAGGAGTTTTCCCTGACAAACAGTTACTGAACTGCTCCTAGGTTAACAAGCCTCAGCAAGCAGCTCCTGTCACAGACGGCAGCTCAGCTGCAGTGCGGCACAAACATGGCTGAGACAGACAGGTTAAAGACTGTGTGGCTGCTTCCATGCAGCCTGAAGTCTGAATGGATACAGCCCTTGCAGACCATCACTGGCTTCATCCAGAACCAACACAGAAATCCCCGTGGCACGTGCAGGCAGCTCCCAGCATGGCCTGCTGGAGCACAGCCAGCACTGCCTGCAGTGAGCACTCCCCAAACAGCTCTAACACCACCAGCAGTGTGGCAGCAACACCTCAGCTGGAACCAGGAGCACAACGAAAACATTCCTGTGCTCTGCAGCCTGCTGGGATTGGCTGTACAGGGGATGCTATGGACTGGATGAAGCCTATGCAGTGCTTTGAACTGCCCAGGCCAAACAGGCCTCTGCAAATTCGTTCACAGTGCTGGCACATGCCATTGGTGTGAGCACTGCACTCCCACGAAACCCTGATCACTAACAGCTGAGTGATAGTTTTTCATCAGACAGTTCTAAACTCTCAAAATTCTTTTGTTTAAGAACTTCTTTTATAGTCTTCTCCCTTCCACTCAACCAAATATCTAACAATGTAATTCCACACATAAAGGTATGCTTAAAAGCTACAACATGACATTATCTACAGAGCTTTATGAGTAGCAATGATACAATTATAAAGCTCATGTAAATAAACTTTTACATATTTTAGAAATAAAAATTTAAAAAGCAAAATGTATTTCATATCACTTACTAACTCATCTCCAAGGGAAATTACTTTAGTGACACTTTTCATTCTTCTGATACTTAGTGACCATGGTCATCATTGTGCTCTTGGGTGTTTCCAGAGTTCAAGCTATTGCAAACACTTTATGCATTTGTCATTCCCCAGCATCACTGGGAAAAACAAGCACGGTGCTTTGTATATATTGATATATATATTGTATATGTCTCATCAACCGCACTCTGGCTGTAAACAGTAAAACTTGAATGCACTGGCATGGATAAATTCTCCAGTTTTTACCTTGCCACCTATTCCTAAGAATACTTTTGTGAATGAAGCAGAAAAACCCCACCCTACAACTTACCAATTTAGCTATAATGAGAGCATCATTCATTAAGTCCAAGAGGGGAGTCTCTGTATGAATATTGTAAAAGGAATAGGCAGCTTTGAGGCTTTTATGAACAGGATGATGCATCACTGTTGAAGGTAACGTGTAGAAACTGAGGAAGTCTGTTAAAATACCACTTGAGCCCTACAAAAAACCAAAACAAAAAATTCCATTAGTAAGAAGTAATCAGTTACTGGTTAGGCTAATGTGGCAGTTCTACAGAAAGTAAGTAATAAATGCAGCAAGGTTTGTGCATGTAAGTATTATGGAATAACAGCTAGTCTTAGCTAAGATTTGAGGAAACAAATGTTTAGATTTTTCTAGTCTATTACATCACTAACATTTTGACAAACAATTGTCAAAGCAGTAGTTTGCTAAAGACAAAGCTAACAAAGCACACTTCCACTAAAAGTACAGAGTTTTTTTCCGACTGAACTAATTTTTAATAAAATATTCTTGAAATATTATGGATATTTTAAAAATCTGATGACATTCACAAGGAGTAATGTTCTCATCTTTCTAAAAAGAGAGAAAAAACACTGTGCTGGTATACAAGGCATATTTAAAAATTAATCAACAAGCACAACCTGTTAGTTGGACAACAGTGCTAAATCACACTGAAATTCTAATAAATCCAGTAATCATCAAAAAAGGTGCTTATACAGAAATCCAAATATACTACATAAAACTTCTTCATTTCACACATCTAAGGAAGTTTGACCATCTTCAAGAGTGTGGATTAGTAAGAAATAATTATTACATGAGTTATGAAATAATTATTACATGGGTTATGACCAATATGCTGAGCACAAAAAACTCCCCAGAGTATCTCCAAGAAAGTAAGGCAAAGGAGACACACAAATGCTTCTTCTTGCTTGTTTGCTTTATTTTTGAATGACTAGTAACCACTGATTAGAGTTCAATGAAGGACCTCACATGGATCCTTAAATTAGTAGTATTTCTACAGTAAAAAGTAAAACAGTTGAACATACCACATGCAAAAAAGCTTTTGTCTTAGAGCAGGTACAGATTCTGTAGTAGAGTAATACTAACTACAAGGAACAGAAAAGTTATTGAGTCACTCACTAAATTCAGTAAGGATGATGAAAATATTAACTCATAAATTATACAGAGTACTTTAAGATTTTAGATCTGCACATTACAAAGTCTGACACTAGCTTCTTCATGTCACACAGGTCTTAAAAAGCACTAACAAACCTACATTTTGTATAGTGAAAAGCTAATTCAAGAGACAGTATAAAAAACATAAGTGAAGACTGTGCTGTTTAATTAATATAGCCCTGTTAATGTCACATTCATGCTGATCCTGGTGCTTGTGAATTCTCCTGCAGGCTTCAATTCACAAAGCAAGGCAAAAACCAACCCAGGGAGCAGGGTAGAGGGCAGGGAGAAGAGGGCGTGGAGACAGAAGGTGGGACTAAATTAGACCATGGAAAAGTCCAATGAGCACTCGACTCACTACAAAGTAAACAGAAAGCTAAGCTTGGACAATAAAAACTGATGAGCAGGACCACACATCTCCGGCAGCACTAGGTTACCTAATTCAGCTGAGGCTCCTGCACAAATTCAGGTTACAGTGTGGGAACATTGCGCTTCACAACCTAGGGCTTCTATGAGAAGAAGGTTTAGGGACATTAGGGCTGATAATTTTTAAATGATCTTATAACTTCATGCAAAGTAATACACTACCTAAATATGATGTCTATAACTGTATGGACTCATAGGGAAGGGTGTATGTTTCCACTAGTTTCAGTGCACCTATTCCAAACATGTCTGGGAGATTTCCAATCCAAATGCTCATCTGTTCGTGCTCTCCTTATTTTGAGAGAAGCATTATGACCAGCTGTTCAGAGGGCGGGGGTTGTAGACGTGTGTATATATATATATATGCCAAATCATACACAAATATACACACATTCTTTTACTGGAAAAAACACACTTTAATGAAGCCAACCATCAAAAAACATAATTCCCCCAGCAGGTGCCTCTAAAATTAGTTTTTTAAAAAAAGAATTTTTAATGGTGTATGGCAGAAATGTGTACACCTAGGAGAATGATAGTCAATTCAAACCAAATCCTTATTTCAGCCAGTGCATCATTTTCCCTTTTTCTAGAAACGGAGATTTGAAGACCACTGCTTACTATCATGTCATATCTCTGTACAAAAGAATAAAGAAATGCAGGTGGAAGAGTTGATCTTAAAATATGTAAGGTTCTTGTCAAGATAGTGATATTTTGGTATTTCAGAATTCTTCTTTAAGATACTCTATTATAAGAGCACTGCAGTTTATCACAGCCAAACATCTTCTCATTAACAGAATGTAATATGAAGAACAAAGCTTTTACTCATGGTATCAAATTCTACCTATAACACACATATTTCATACTGCCTGCATTTCAAAAACTTGATGCTGATATGAACTACTGTAAGTGGCACTCTCATACACATTCATATATGTTAGGCATACTTTACCTCTACCACATAAGTGTCAATAATATGCTCCTGAGGCAGGAACCAGTGGGCCACCTCTTCTTCATCCATCACAGGAGCAAGATTAAACTGTTTCAAGTAAGTATTGATTAATTCTTGTACTGCTTTAGTATCTTTTTGTTCCATTGGTCTCAAACCTGAAGTCTTTGTGGCCTTATAATAATTAAAAAAAAAAAAAGTTAAGATGTTGAAACGAAAACTGCAAACACAGCAAAGGCTGAAAGTAGGCTGCAGTCACTCCACTTGCTATAAAGCATTCATTATTAGCCTACTTTTTCCCAGCCACCTAATTCATTATGCTATTTTACAAATGGCTTTCAATCAGAATTCCCTCTCTTCTAATTATTGAGACAGTCTGGGGCACTTCAATCTTTTTATTTCATTATTGAAACAGCTTCATTTCTCCAGAGAAAGACATACCATCGCCAACTGCCTAGACTTTGTGCAGTTTGTATTTTTAATTTTTTCAGGTCAATCTATTCCTTAACTTCTTCTAAACTACCTGGACACAGCAACGAAATACAGAAATTTGTGTATCAGAAGTTACCCGAAGACAAGAACACATGCAATTCGAACGTATGGAAATTACAGGCCAAGCTATACATCAATGTCAGCTGATTAAGTTTAATTGGAAATTATTTAACAAAAAAGATTCCACCTATTCTTAGCACTTGTAAACTCCCTTGCTAACAACTTTCTATACAGGCACAACTGCTATTCTGTTAACAAGAAAGCTTCTCATAATTTACAGCTGCCTGAAATTAAAAACCTATTTTAACAAATAAAGATATTTTTCTGACTTTAAACATCAGTAAAGGAGAAAATAGTACTATGCAATTATTGTTTAAACAAGTGAAAGTGATAGAAGTTTTCTTCCCAGCCTTTGCTAGCCTTCCTGGATAGCTCCTTTTGGGGAGGCTAATGCTTATTCTCTTCAGTGCTCATTTACCCTGCCTCATCTGTCTGAGCTACAGACTTGGTCACATAGCACATTAATCATAGCAAAGCCAATTGCAAGAGCAGCCAGGTAGAGACTTGATTACTGGAAGCCTGGAATTACTGTAGCTGATTATGCTTTGCCCAAAAGGCATTATTCTGGGGGAGGTGTTTATTCACGCACTCTAGGAGTCAGCAGCCAAATGAGAAATCAAGGCACATTTTCCACAGCTCTGGCCTGTGTATTACATTTCAGTCTTCCTGCTTTTCTAGGCAGCCTGGGACTATGGTTTCACTCCACAACAGCACATCATCTATATTTTCAAATGCCCTTATTCCAGAAGGGCGTACCCTTGACGAACAGGAAGGATGGAGGAAAAGGAGCCAGGCTGGAATATGTTTTTCTCCCCAGTAATGTTCAGAATGGCCACCAGTAAGTGATTATTTGCAATCCCAGAGGTGAGGGAAAGTGTACAGAACTGTGCTAAAATTTGTTTCTCGGCTGGACCGGACACATATTCATGCAACTGTCCTGCATCAGGATCTCAGCCGGTCAGGAAAAGATACAAACATGCTCCTGTCCTGACTCTAAACACAGACAAATTTTACTTCTTCCAGAAAACTCCTTGCTCAAGAGACTGAACACTTAGAAAAAAAACTTTTATTTTTTGTATCTGCAGGTACATGCACAGCCTTTAGGGAGGGCGGTATTTATTAATAACAGTATTTATTATATCTGAAAACCTTTTTCATTCAGGCTGTTCAAGTGATTAGGAATGATTAATTCTCTTAAAGGGAGATGAGCTCCTAGTGGCAATGATATCCCAAGGACACTAAGAAAAGAGGTTAAAATGCAAGAAACAGTGTTTGGTGCTGAGGGACAGGATAGCATGGCCTGAATGGACAAATTTGTTTGACAGTAGTGTTTATAACAGCCTGAAACTGAGGAAAAAGAGCCTCGACAGCACTTAATCCCTTTCTCAGGAAAAAAAAAAAGCCCTCCAAATAAACCCAAAGCACAAGACCTAAAGAGAAAACCTCAGAACAAAGATTAAATCTTTATTTTCCATGGGAGAAGCTCCCAAATCCAACCTAAAAATAACAAAAATCCTGAGGTATAGGGACATCACTTAGTTGTAAAAGCTGATTTTGAAAGCTCCTATTTTGTATTTGCACTTCTATGTATGGTATACGTTTGCCTTAGCTGTATTTTATGAATGAGATATATTACTTGTTTTCCATAATTCACTTTTCTGTTGAAACTGGCTTTTATGATAAAGGAAAATGATCAAGGTACAACTGCTATTTCTAATGAATCTCTGTAGTTACACTTTTGTTACTGTAAGATCCTTATTCTTTAAACTGTTCCCTTTCTGAGTTGTTTCCATAAGAAACATTACTAGAGTTGCCACTTGAAATTGTATATTGCGCCTTTAGGCTGTTAAAAATGTCTTCAAGATTTGATGGAAGCTGTATTTAGCCATCCAAGATTAAAACACAATTAATTTGGTTATTAATTCTTAAGCTCCGCAAACTGCTGCCCTGCACGCAAGGGAGAAGCTGCATGTGCAGGCACGGCTGGCACCAGGCAGAGCAGGAAACCAGTCTCTCCCACAGCAGCAGTTGTATGGATCAAGCCGTGGCACGTGCCTTACTCCGAGGGCTGCTCAGGCTACTACTCAAACACCTCAGCAGTAAGAGAAACTAGAGCATCAAGCTAAATACAGCAACAGACACAATCCTGAAAATCAGATAAATCATTATAAAGTACTGTAAGTGAGGAAAAAATTGTTGGTTTTAACCAAAAGGAAGTGTTTGTTTAAATAAAGAGAAGCTTACTTATACAGGTAAAGGATACTGTGCAATCCCTTCAAAAAAAGTAGCTTTTACAAGTAAATAAATTGTTTTCAGCCATAAAGTTCAGACTAAATTCTATAGGCTACTGATTACAGCAACGAGATTTTTTAACAGTTCTTCGTATTTACAGTGCCTTGCCCTGTCATGAAAATGCACTCTAAGGCTTTTTGCAAGCTTAACTATTAGCTGCAAACATCAGAAAAAGTATTTTTAACTAACCTAGCTATGCCAGAACACTTGTTTTTTACAAGACCTTGCAAACAAACATGAAGTGGCTTTTGCTGAGCCTGCTCAATGCGGAACAACAACATTCTCTGACAGAACAGAAAAAAATGTGAATTAGTGTGGAATCAACGATACGACTGTATTCAGCCAAGTTTCTGATGGACTTCTCTGAGAATTTTAAGGCATGAACTGTTGATATTCTGTTCCAATAATCTCTTATCAGATTAAACATACCGAGAATAGTCTTATGCATCTTCAACTCAATCCCACATGTTTGTGAAGTCAAGCTTTCTGGGTTTTTTTTTTTTTGTTTTTTTTTGTTTTTTTTTTTGTTTAAGGATTTTAGGGCAAAATTTGTATTTTCTCCATAGAGATCCAGATTTCCAGCAATGGTCTCTTCTGTTTAGTATAGCCCTTAAGGTCTTTTTCATCAACCAGAGATTATTTTTTTAATGTCCTGCATGCACTGCCTTTACACAGAAAAGCCTGTGCTGTCAGAGACAGATGGAAGGTTATTTTGGGCCTCACAATAACTGTGGGGATTCTCTAGAAGTCATACTGCTTACATCAGGAAGTCTGTAGAGCTTCATTGTTCTTTGTAGAGTCATGTTTCTACTCAAATGTGAAAATTTCACCTCCACCAATTTTCTGGGATTTAGTGATCGATGCCAATACCTGGAAATAAAACAAAATAATGAATTTAATCAGTGTTTTACATGTCAGCATCACTTGCACCCATTTCCCTGCTTTCTTGCTTGCTCCTTTTCTACTCTCTGAATTTGTTTCTAAGCAAGCCTGTACTACGTCTATAAGAAGGCTGATAAACAAAAAAATTATGGAAAAGCTATATCCAAACAATAGCTTTTAAACAAGCCTGCTATCACAGTATTTTCAATCTAAGCAAATGCTTTTTGATACAGAATGACAAAGCACAGGGCTAAATATTTTGGTATTTGCCACAGCCCTAAAAAACTCACCATATACATATAGTAACATTTATTTTCTTGTGCAGACAGGACCCTCTGTTCATGTCTAAGTATTTTTCTGAAGGAGCTCTCCCTTTCCTGGGAGATCATTGTGTAACAGAGCGTCCCTGGTTATCCTAACACAGCACAGCTTTTTTTTTTTCCCCCTATCATTCCTTACAGAAACTTACAGGATCTTTGGTGTTGATAGGTACAAAACAATTTCAAATCAAAAGGTACTCTGTCCTCCAGAAGTCTAAACAGTTGGACTAAAACTGCAGAAACTGAACTTTTCCTAGTAGAAAAAAAATCCAGTCCAAGCAAATGAAATCATATTTGACTGTAACTCTTCCCATGGCAGTTTTCCTGTATTTATCAAATGCCAATGAAGTCCTCCTTTCTCCAGCAAAGATGAAAGTATTTCAAAAAAGCAAATCATACAGTTACCAGAAATGCTCTGCCATCTCTGGCAAGCATCCAGGTTAACAGGGAAGTGTCCCAGCAGGGACACAGGCCACTTGAAAAACACAGGTATACAATGTCGTCATTGCTAGCATGGCTTCCACCAGAAGGTCAGCAGAAACATCTCTTAATCTATTTAAACTACGCTAAACAAATCACAAATTAAATTTTAGTCCAAGAAGCTGTTTTATCAGAGGCACTGGGAGAGGGGGGGGGGGGGAAACCCCCGACACCAAGAAAACCAACTCTGACAAACACTCAGGCCTTCAGGTTAGTCAAGGCCGTAAGATTTAGTATCTTTGAATTTTATGCTTCGACTGTTTTTAGACAATTACATTAAATTTTCTTAAAAATAACTGTTACAGGAACCAATATTAATAAGAACATCACCTAGGTTACCTGCAAGTGGCCACAGGTTTGGGAAGTACAACTCCAGCAGTATAAACAGCCTGAAAAATTCCTTCCAAGTTTACTCTTCTGGTTATTTCCCGAATCAGTACAGGTGCCACCCGTTTAGACCTCAGTTTCTTATGGACACACAGAAAATTGATTTCTACCATTTTCTTCACACTAAAATTAAATAGTGGGAAAATTAAAGAGAGTTACACATTGCATGTTTCCATTTGTATAATTACAGTTTTCCATACTGTGGCAGAAGAATTTGAAGTAAAATTAAACTGGCCTGTGACAAAGTACATCTGCAAAAAATACTGATCTATGACACTGTAACTGCAACGGCAAACTGCAATATGCAAGCTATGTCTAAGGGGTTTGCAACAGTCCTTTTGCAGAGCTCCATCAAGACTTAACTGATTGCCTTACTTTAAGATGCAGAATGGCATCCAAGCAATGCTATGTGCTGTCATAATGTTTAACGTTTGCCAGCGTGTATGAAGACCTGGCCAGGAAGTCCAGCTGATTTGACTATCCTGTAAATGCTTTCCCAGCAGGGCCAGAAAATTGTATGGCATTATCTGTATCATCCATCTAAGAAAATTCCTTAAATAAATATTAGTGCTCCTCACCTCCTTCTCTAAGTTCTCTTTAGCAATGGATACCATTTTAATATTTGTTTTGTGGCATTATTCTTTTACAAATACAAAGGTAATGGTGCATTTTACCTGTCATAAATACGAATATTTGCAGGGATGGCACTTATGAATCCTACCAGTTTTTTGTTTGAAGACACTCTAACCCCACAGTGCCATTGTGGTAACCAGCCTGGAGGACGTAATGCCCTAGAATTGATGACAGAAATAATTACAAATTACTGCCTAAGAAGATGTAATAAAAACACCCTTCATTGCACTCCAGCCAGAACAGAATGTGAACTTGCTACTCACCACAGAAGAAATTCAGGTGAATAATCAAACCTAAACATATTATCATCATCTTCTACGTAATTCTCATTTAATAGTGTGTATAACTCCTTCAGCTGAAAACACACACAGAAAATCCAAAGACTTATCCATATATCAGTCAGAATAAACTTGAATTATTTTAGATACATATAAAAATTGTTCTACTTACAACTTCAGCATTGCTAAGATCCAATGTGTCCCACATAAAACCTTGTGGCAAAGAATATGGCTCTAGGCGGACATTGTCCTTATCTGGTTCAATTGCACCATGTGAAGTTATAACTTCATCTTTTGAGGGAGGAGGAGGGAAAAAAAAAAACCAAAAAAAAAACCTGTTACATTGCTAGCTTTCCTGATAGTTGTGTAAACTGCATTAA
This sequence comes from Pomatostomus ruficeps, assembly GCA_013400735.1. Classification (NCBI taxonomy): domain Eukaryota; kingdom Metazoa; phylum Chordata; class Aves; order Passeriformes; family Timaliidae; genus Pomatostomus; species Pomatostomus ruficeps. Next base: position 27,458 of record VYZT01002715.1, read on the forward strand.
ATTCGCATGATGTATTTTCTCATAATTATGTGAATGGAAAAAGAAGCTTTTAAAAATGCTGAAAAAATTAGTATTACTAATTTACACTACTTCTCATTCTCATAGACCACATTCAGACTAATGACTGTCTCATCATAATATTTATAGATACGCACAGAACCGCTCTATCTCAACTGATACCCCGTATTTCATAACACAGGACAGCAACTTCTTAGCACATGCACGGCATTTAGCCAGCCATGAGATCCACAGTCTCATCATGAGAAATGTGTACTCACAGCTAACAAGCTATGGCTCAGATCCTGTTTACCACTGACTGGAACAGACCTGAACTCAACAGGATTACTCAGGAGCAGTGACATGGCAAAGCCAGGGCATTAAAGAGATACCGGTGGTATGTGAAATGTGTTCCTAAAATCCTACTTGAAGGCATGCTTTCTTCTCCTCCCTTACTTTACAGCTCCAGTCCTCAGTATACACTTCTAAACTGCAGCTGTTCCTCTTCTAAGGAGCAGCACCTACCAAATCATAGAATCATTCAGACTGGAAAAGATCAGTCCAATCACTAACCTTACACTGCCAAGCCCTTACACTGCCAAGCCCACCACTAAACCATGTTCCTAAGCATCATATCTATGTATCTTTCCAATACCTCCAGGGATAGTGACTCCACTACTTCCCTGGGGAGCCTCTTCCAATTCTCAACCATCCTTCAGTGAACAGATTTTTCCTAACATCCCATCTAAATCTACCCTGGCACAACTTGAGCCTGTTTCCCCTTGTCCTTTAACTTGTTAGCTGTGAGATGAGGCTGACTCCCACCCGGCCACAACCTCCTTTCAGGTAGTTATAGAGTGATCAAGTCTCCCCTGAGACTCCTTTTCTCCAAGGTAAACAATCCCAGCTCCCTGCCACTCCTCATCAGTCTTGTGTTCCAGACCCTTCACCAGGTTTGTTGCCCTTCTTTGGACTCAGTCCAGCACCTCAATGCCTTTCTTGTAACATTGTCCTTTATGTCAATAACCAGATTACATTGTAAGGGCTTTGGATCTTCTGATTTTTCTCCCTGTATAACCTCAGCATCCTTTTAGTCCTCATGAGTTGCCTGACATAAACTCTTTATTTTCTTTCCTGCATTCCTCTGGTGGTGCATTTCCCCATCCATCCTTGGGCCTACTCTATGATCTCTGGAGTTCCTGATTAGCCTTGACCAAACCAGTGGGGCAGTGAAATGTCCCTTGACCATAACAGGAGCTCCTGCACAGTAAAGGTGGGTGCAACACTGACTGTATCAGGATAATTTGTCTGAACAAGGTGGGGAATAAGGGATAATCAGTTAACCCCTAATAATCAGCAATTCCCTGACGGCCTTGGAACACCATTTACCTGAACTGTAGGCCGAGTGAAATGTTACCATTGTTACTGGATGGAGTTTTTTGGCTTTTTCAAAAAGCAGTTACCAATGTGGGCTATGGCCAGGACAAAAACTTACTGATGACTAAAGCCAGTCATCTTCCAATTCTATGAAGAACAGTCCTAAGCGAGGCCCTTTATGGTGCCCTGGACTGCAGTGGGCTTCACCAGCTCCTCCCTCTGAGAGTGATGTCTCTTGCAGCTTGCAAACCCTTAAATTTGTGACACTCTAAGACTTGCAGAGGATTTGGCCTGCGCTGACACCCTGACTCCTCAAGGCTTAACCCTTGCTGCTGAGAAATGCAAGGGACTCCATGTATGTCACTGAACTCAAGTGGAATCTCTAACAGGCATCTCTGAACATGTAAGCATCTCTGTGCCCGAGTGCATACGTGTGACTTCAGTATAGTAGCAATGCTGTCACCTACAATTGTTATAATTGTAACTGCAGTAAATCCTACCAAATCACTTCATAAATGTTGAATTAATGATTAAGTACAGCTAAGCTCTTTTGCACCCTTATCTTTTTGCACCTGTATTTTTGGCACCCTGACTCTTCTGCATCCCCAGTTTACATGTAAATCATTCTAAACTGCTGCTAATTACATTTTGCTATGTGTGCTTCATCTATGTAGTAAGTAATAGAGTGAACTTTGCCATCAAACTCTGTTATGTTGCACTTCCACAAACTTATATTAAAACCTGCTTGTTGCCATTAATCTTTGATGGTGATTCTTTAGGTGGCCCAAACCACTCATTCACAAAAGTCTGAGTCGAAGTTCTGCCAGGTTGGTCTCCCTACCCATTGGCTCATCCTTTGGCACATGGGCTCAGCTATTCCTGCATCTTTAAGTTTTCTTTCTGAAAGCACTTCCAGCCCTTCTGGACATCTTTGCCCATCAAGACTGTCTCCCAAGGGACTCTATCACCAGTCTTCTAAACAGATCAAAGTCATCCCTCCAGTTATGCTGACCCCTTCTTACTTCTCTGAGAGTCAAAAATTCTATCACTTCATGATCACTGGGCCCAAGATGGCCTTCAAGCAGGACATCACCCACCACAAGTCCTCACTTTCCACAAACAACAGGTCCAGCAGAGTACATTCCTAGCCGGCTCACTCACCAACTTTGTCAGGAAGTTCTTGTCCACACACTCCAGCAACCTCCTAAACTGTCTCCCCTAAGCTGTATTGCATTGCCAGCAGACACCTGGTATGTTGAAGTCCTCATGAGAACAAGGGCTAGCGACTGTGAGACTTCTGCCAGGTGTTTAAAGAATATTTCATCTGCCTCTTCATCCTGGTTGGCAGGTCTAGAACTGACTCACACCATGGTATCTGCCCTGTTGTCCTTACCCCTAATTCTTACCCATAAACACTCAACCATATTGTGAGCATTGTCAGTCAAATGTTCCTTTGAGTATGAATTTTTCCAAATGATGTGCAATCCTAATAGTTATGGCCTGCCATTCAGTTTGAAATATCATAATTATCAGCATCTTTAAGCAAACTCTGAAAAGTTTAAGCAAACTCAGCCCAAATATTACTGCCACTACATGGCAGGTTTGGCATAACTAAAGGACCTATTGCTAATAATTTTAACTTGAAGGCAGGAGGATTCTGAAGTGAATTTAATGTAAAGATCCCTACAACATTTTTTTGAATTGACAGATTATTTTTTCCACCTAAACACATAAAGCATATCAACTAGCAATGACTTCTCAAACTGTTCATTCAGCACATAAAGAAAAGCTTAAAAAACCTCTGTGGGATTAAGAAATTCATAGACACTGTTGAACAAAATCTCACTGACCAAATTCAAAAAAGCACATTTCTACTGAACAACACTAACGAATCATTTTCTGAGCCCTGTATGGGCCTTTTTAGATTGGCAAACGACAGACTCTCATCTCTATCATGGTGCTGTAAGATACATTGTCTCGCCTGAAATGACCTCCTGGAACTACTGTGTAGACACCTGAACTAGCTCTGAAAAAGCTCGATTATGACCAGAGCATTTTTTGATTTACACATCAACTTATTTTGGCTAGGGTCTTCCTCCACTTAGGCTGGACTGCTGGTGACGATGATTGCCATTACTTTGTGGAGGTATTTGGATAGAGTTTGTATAGAGAAAAGCCATGGCAAGTCAGTTCAGTCCAATCCAGGGGAAAATATTGTATCCAGGGACTCTGCTCTGAACTTCTCTGTGCAAGAAAAGTCAGGAAAAAATGAGATTGCTGCAGATTAAGCTATGGCCATGGATTAATGTGAAATGCTGCCTGTGGAGAGCGAACGCGAAGAGTGTTCCTATGCTTTAGACTCTACCTTTCTTCTGCTTATTCCGTCCCAGTATCCAGTGCAAGAAAGAGAAACCTGCAGGATAGAACAATGCCAGCTACTGTGCTGAGAATGTTTTACTTGTGCAGCCCCCAACTAATGTTCACACTGAAAAGCTGTAACTGCTTAACTTGAAGATAATGAAAGCAGAAAAAGAAGGTTCAGAAAGCAAAGCAGAAAACACAAGATAGTCAGCAATCACTTTCTCCAACAATGAGATTTACCAACTGTGTTATCAGGGATCAGATCAGTATAAAAAATAACTTGCCAAATTCACTACAAATTTAAAGGCTAGGAGAGATCACTTCATCATCTCACTTGGAATCAAGAACAGAGAACAGAAGCTCAGAAAGCATGTCTTCAAGGTAGTGTACATTGTGGAGGAGAACATGAACGCACAGCAGAGACAGGATCTGTGTATCAGAAAAGTGCCATTATCCACCTAAAGCTGTATGAAAACAGTGCCACCTTTGGCAGGAAAGTCATTATTTCTGTGATAGCAAATCCATCCATTGAAAAATATTTTAAGAAATATAAATAAACAAACAAAACAAATGAAAAAAAATTAAAGTTTATTCATCACCACTTAAGAGTTTTTACTTCTTCTAAAGTGGAAAAGACTCCTATGTTCTATTTTTCATGGTTTCAAACCGAAATCATACACAAGAATACTGTTTCAATAGCAATTCCCATCTTTACAGAGGAAATCAGAATGAAATCTTTTAACGCTGTATCTTGTTGCGTATTATCTGTGGGGCAGACAAGCACTTCCCTAGAAAACATCAATAATTCCACATAAACTACAGGAAAGACTAAGGATCCCTACCACACACAGTCCAACTTTACACCCATTTTAGAGAACATGCTACAGAGCTGGCACACATTTCTTTAGCGATCGTAAGACAGATCTATGACACAGATTCAGTTAAACTTACTAAGTTTAGGTACAGGTTGCGTATCCCAAAACTGGTATTTACGTTTGGTAGCCTCATCAATATTCTTTGCTGGGCCTTGGCATGCAGAGAGCAGCTCCATTGCTCTCTGGATGTCTTGAAGCTTCTGCATTGGAATGGCTGGATTCTGCACACACAGACAAACAAAACAGGAAGCTTGTTGAGTACATTTACTTTGTGAATAGTTGTTACAAACATGCTCATTTCTTTTACTGCTACCTATTCTTACAAGTACTCTTCTCACCATGCTTAGTTTACCTACAATGCTTTTAGACAGGAGGGTGGGAAAGAGTTAGGTGGGTAACAGGCAAGCAACTTCACAAAATAATTTTGAGTAACACTGGCATTTAACCAAGAAACATCAACATTTTAAACACAAACACAGCAGCATTAAGGGGGGGATACTGTATTGCAATAATAAATGCTTCCTATATTCCCTGTTCCCCTGGTAAAATACAATAAAATACCCAAAAAAGGGTTAGTTTAGGTGTTTAACAATAAAGGTACTATTGGTACACACGGAGTTTTTTGAGGTTGTACTTTACATATACAATATAAAATGATATTTAAATTCTTTCTGGTTCAGTACTACCTAAAGGCACACTGATGTGCTACAAGTATCTGCTTTTTAACCTTAGTTATATTGCCTTGTATTAGCTTGCAAATATTTGAGCAGATAATACTGCATCTCATTTCTTCACCATACATGTAGGAGTTAACCATCTTGCTGCTAATGTAACTGTGCCAACACTGACAACTAAAGACACTTTTAATTGAAGCAGACAAACCACAAAATAAACCCACTTTCCACTTAAAAGTTGAAAAATCTGTATAGAAAAGTTATTTTAAAAGCATAAACCTAAGTGTTTCTAAAATGAGCTGTTAAACCCTCACTTTTGATCAATCTGAGTCAATGTAACAGGAATGAGAATTTTTCCTGCCAAGGACAGTACAGAGGAATAATGCTAACAGACCTCTAAATCTGAAGGGATTTTTCCCTCCCTCTTTTTAAATCTGTTTGGTTTGGTTTGGTTTGTTATCTTCCTAGGGGTAAGTCCTGTTCTGACGTATACCAACAGCATGCTTGTGCTCAGGTTTCCCTAGATTGCAGTGCAGTAATGCATCTGAAAGAAGAGTCTCAAATGCACTGGAAAATTTTAAGCAATTCTGTACAGAGATTTCAAGCCGGGCTTTTTCTTTTTCCGGAACAGCAATGGATTACTATTTCCATTTTTCAATTTCTTTCTATGATTCTTGTGTTGCAAAAACACCATAAAATAAATGTAATAATGATGGTAGCTTAATTTGGGTGATCAGCCTCTGGTATCCTCAATCACAAAAGGAGTAAAACTCTGTGCCTGGAGCTCAAGCAGCCCATCATTTACTATTTATAATGAACACTTTTATTATCTAAATTAATTAAAGAAAATACCTAATGTTTAAGCGTTGCAAATTTCACCTGCAAGCGTGCTTTAAACACCTGTCAACTAAGTAATTGTGAATTAACATATTTACACACTTTAGAGCAACACTGTTCCAGCCCAAAAAGCCTACCTTATTTCTAGATCAGGATAACAGAGACATAAATTATTAATGCCACCAGATAAATTTCTGAAATCTCATCAGTATATCATGAAATCATATATTGAAATATATATGAAATACATAAGTGTTGACACACTGTAATTTATTCAGTGTTTTTATTTAAAGTTTCTAATATGTCTTCTACATTAAAAAAGTGGAAAATCTAAAAAAAAAAAGGGGTGCTAAGAAAGATCTTACTAGCATAATTGTAAAGTAAGAAGTTAATGTTCAGGTACTACACAGACCATGGCTAGGGACATCAGGAGGAACCCCCTTTCATGCCAAAACGTTCAGAGATTGGCCTGACTAAGAAGTTTACTTTCAACACTTTTTGTTTTCCTTTAATAGAAGGCAAGGACAACCTACACAGAACTTCACATGAATTAGAAAAACAAAAAACAGCTCTTTTGCATAATTTCAGTTCAGAGCAAATATATCTTCACAGCACAAGACAGCCCTGTCATGCAATGGGGCTGAGGTATGAAATGGTATTTTTGCCTCAGTTTTGTTGATGACCTCAGGCCTTTGATGTCCCTGTGCACTGTAGCAGTCTGTGAGACACCCATTAACCACAGCAGGAAAGAAAGTTAGGGACTGTTGAGCAAACTAATCATGCACAGGTGCCTGAAAACAGACCAAATGCATGAGAGGGTGCTCAGAGGGCAGGCTGATGTTAGTACAACTAACATCTATAAAGTTTAAACTGGAAGTTTCCTATAAATGGAAAAAAGGAAATGTCACACCCGTTTTCGAGAATGCAAGGGGGAGGATTTTGAGGACTCAGGGGTCAATATTGTTTAATGATCTGGACTTGACAAAGAGTGCTTTCTCTGCAAGTGCACAGACAATACCTAGGTAGGAAGAATGGTTGATACCCTGGATCACAGAGCAGCTATTCAAAGCGACTTTGACAAGCTGGAAACAGAAACTTAATCAAGTTTGACAAAGGCAAATGCAAAGTCCTCCATCTGGGACAGAAAAAGCCCATGCAAAGGTAGAGGCCACCATGGACTGGCTAGGAAGTATCATTGCAGAAAAGAACTTATAGGTCCTGGTGGGCAGAGGGCTGAACATGGGCCGGCAGATTGCTGGCCAGCAAAGGACAGCTGCATACTGGGTGGTACCAGTAAGACTGGCCAGGAAGTCTTCCCCTTAATCAGGCACTCCTGGTGTCACATCTTACAGTTTGGGGTTCTCCCTCACAAGGAGAACATAGAGTGTTGCGAGTTCACTGGAGGCTACCAAGATAAATGGGGGGCTGAAGCACATCACACATAAGGAGAAGAGGGGAGACCTTGGTTCATTCAGTCTTAGGAAGAGAAAGTTGAGGGGGTAGGAGAAATCTTTTTACTGCCCAATGGAAGGGTATAAAGAAAGCTGAACCAAACCTTTTCAGAGGAGCACACTGATAGAACAAGAAAAGGAGACAAGATGCAAACCAGCAAACTCCATTTAGATACAAGGAATTACTGGTTTTTTTAAACCAAAACTGTAGTCAAACACTGGAATAAATTACCCACAAAGATCGTGGAGTCTCCATCCTTGGAGACCAAACAACCTGATCTAGGCCTGAGCAATCGGATGTAGCTGGATCTGCTCTAAGCAGCAGGTTGGTCAAAAAACCTCCAGATATCCCTTCCAATCTGTTATTCTGTGACTAGGCTGTGTAGGCCGCTAGTGACTACAATAATGACTGATAATATTGCAGATATGGCAAGCTTTCTTTGTGTCAGTGTGGACAATCTTCATCAGTGGAACTTGTCATATGGAGGGATGGAAGTCTTGTGAGATGGGCAGTGAAGTATCCTCAAGCTGACTGTAAGCATACAATGCTAACAAGCATTAATTGCTCAAAAGGTCTACTATCACATATAAGGAAGGCAGAAGCCAAGGAGACTCACTTTTCTGCTTTACTCATCTCCAGATTGATACATCCATTCACAAACTCACATGACCTCAAAATCCCTTTTTCAAAATCATTTTCAATGAGTTCAGGAGCCTCGCTTAGTTCTACCTGATGATTCTGCACATATTGTCTTAGAAGTAAGGGGTAAAATGTCATTCTCCTCTGAAATATGCTCTTTTCAAACAAGAGCAAGCAAACACTAAAAGCCTGTTTTCTATAATAAATTCCACATAGCACAAGGAATACAAAATCTAAATATTACTTGACTAACAGACAAAATAAATATACTTTTCCACACTGATCCAGATCAGCAGTCTAAGATGCTATCAAAAAATCTAAAACAGAATATTTGTCTAAGATAGACCTGGAACACAGCAGAGAAGCAAAATAACCCCTCAGTCAATGCTGAGGCATTTGTGACTAGAGAAAAGTGGAAGCCATATAAGAAGAGTAATGTGGTTTAGCTGCCTAGAGCTTCAAAGAAAGACTTATATAAGAACTTTCTCTTATGCCAATAAAATAGAAAATTTATAACATTGCTAACAAGGTGACTAAACTTCTTGTGTCAGTAAAATAATCAGGAACAATGCCACTCTAAGTACACAACTTAGAACAAGGATAGGCTTCCACATTTGCACTACACATCACATCAGAGAAATGGTGTGCAAGACTGCAAGGTGCAAGACTAAAATCTTGCACATGAAAACAAAAAACATGAAGAAGCTTCCTTTTAATGCAATTAGAGGCAAGATATGGAACAATTTCTGCTGGTCAGCAGAAAACCAAGGAACTCACAGGATACCACAGCAATTAACTATGTCTTTATGTTAACATGAAAATTTACCTCATACCAGTTGTAAGAGTGTGAAGTTCCTTGTGCACCATTTGCAAACAGTCTTCCTGTATTACCAACTCATGACACGTGTTTTACAGAAAGGCAGAATAAAAACATGTGGCAAAGAAGTACTTAAAATCTCTCTACATATTGTAAAGTGTCCTCTGTGCCAAATGTGCCCATTCAAAGCAATCAAGGTAACACAGAGACGATCTAAAGGGACAACACAAAAATCTATCACTATGCTAATGAGCCAGAATACAACTTTTTTTTCCCTAAAATTAGCTACTAGCCCCAATGTACTTGACAAATTGGTACAATGGTGTAAAATTCTCCATAATAATCTGATACAGCAAATATAACTATGTCAATATGCTCAATGGTCCATAAACTTTCTTAGTTTTACAAACTTTAGTTCTTGGACTCAGAGTTCTCTTGAGATAAAAGCTGAATCCTAAGAAGCCCCCCCATCATGTTATTCACTGCTCACTCAGAACATGACAGATGAAAGTACACAGACAATGCTATTTTATCATAAAGTCCACAAGGACTGTACATTCCCTCAAGTAATTTTCCATTCTTAATTATAGTGGAGGCCTTTCTCACAGCAAAACGTATCTTCAGCCTATATCTCCATGTGTGAGATTACTGCATTTTATGTACAAAGATATGCTGCTTGCTTGCCCCAAAGAGACTCCAGTTAGCACAGCAGGCCCACCTTCCCTCCTGCTGCTGCTGCAGAGAGAGCTTTATGCTGCACAAGTGACCGAAACTGCATTAAGCCAAGTTAGACGGCGGCTAAAAACGAAAGGCAATTCATCAAATACAAAATCTGTTTAAAAGCATTACCACCGCAGATTATGACTCCGTGCCTGCAGCACTAGCCCCAGTTGTAACTGCTCAAAGAGAAAGACAAAACAACTCCTCCTCTGCCTTTCTCACAGTACACCACCGTGGTGGTGATGACAACTCTGGAAACACCAGGTCTTGCCTCGCTTCTGTCTGTTTAGGACAGGAACCATTTGCTTAATTTTCACACACCAAGGCAGAACTACCAACTTGCTTTTACAACAAGCAACACACAAATTAAAATTAAATTAGAAAGCAAGCACAAATTAAAACAGAACCAGGCTCTCACTTTTGAAGGCTGTTGAATTTTAATCTCCTGGGAGTCAGATGCAGAATCTGATTTGGTGCCTCCAGAATTTGGTTTCTCCTTTTTTCTCTTCTGCTTCTTTTTCTTCTTTTTCGCTCCCAAATCCCCTCCAGGACTTCTGCCAGAGATTCAAAGAATGTGCAATGAGAAAAATCAATACAACTGAGCCTAAAATTTAGAAAAAGTTAAATATGGAAACCCCAGCATTTTGATATGAAAAATCTAACAGCAGTTTGAATGTGAAGAAAAGGCAGCGGAAAGAAAGGTAGGAAGGAAGGGGGGAACTGTGAGCATTAGTGAAAAACTTCCTGTGAGTGCTGTCTAAGTTTTTTTTATACTCTGACACCAGCACAACCAGGCATTTTGACATACTCGTGTCAAACTGTGACACTGCACAGGGGCCAGTGCTCTTCTCCAGTCTATTACTCAGCACAAACACAAAACAACCAAATTCAACAATTTGAAGGAACACAAGAAAGTGTGGGAACTGAGGAAAGTAACCTCCTTGGAAACTCAGTAACTATTAGTGGCCCAGTAATTTTTCCCCTTCATGCTCAACCATCAGGCACATCTGAATTTGAGAAGAATCCAGATGAAAACATTCTGTTTTCAGGAAATTTTGTTCCTAACTTAAGCGGCAATAAAAGTCTCGCTGAAACTCCAGTAGGAGACAACATAAAACTAATGAAATATTTGTGCTTTGAAACAATATGCACATTGGGGTTAACTTTAATTTAAAAGCCCCAAAAACAAAGTAAACATTGCACTTGCAGATTCTGATATATTTTGACTATTGATAATATAAGTTCTTTTTTCTTAAAGGAGATTTTAATTTAACAAATAATCAAGATATAGAATCAAGATTAGATCAGAATTTGCCGAGTGTGGGATGTGTTGGCAACTCTCAGACAGAACGAAAATACGGATGCAATGAGTCAGTTAACACTAAATCGTCTTAAAGAGGCTACTCTCTCAGCAAAACCGTATGCACATAATGGAAATGAAGACAGCTATGGGGGTTTGGGGGGCTTGGGTGTTTTTCACTGGAAAAGAAAAAACTCAATGCAACATACCATTGTTTATTTTAAACCTAGAGGGGGAAAGACCTTCGGTATCATACTGATAAAAAGAAAGAAAATTCAGAATATAACTAAAGTTATTAAGACCAACACATTTGCAAAGGGCATACTATTTGCTGCAACATGCTCACTTTCAAGATTATAATGACCAGCATCTTAGCACGGACACCTTGTCTGAGCTGATACTGGCAAGAAAACAACCTCTCTCCAGCTGGGAGGCCCGAAGTCTGCAATTAACCAAACAATGCAGCTAAGCAAAGACTGGTTTTTTGAGTTCATTACTGTACTTTAGAATGGTCTGTAGTGAAAGATTAATTTCAAGTAGTCCTTAACATTCAAGGTTACACTGGGTTATGGTCCCAGAAAGAGAGAGTTGTAAATGCCACAGCCTCTAGAACAGGACCAAGTTGTTTCTTAATGGACAACAGAAGAGCAGACCAAACACACTGGAGAGGCAAGAGAGTTTGAAGCATTTACTAAAAGGCTGCAGAAACAAAAGATGGACTTGCGTAAGCGATGCAGGGAGAAAATCTTTTCTTGCAGAATAAGCACACTGCCAGTTCACCTGCATGATCCACAATGAATCACAATTTCATTGAATCATGGCTCTTAGGCTGGAAAACCCCTTTAAGATCATTGAGCCCAGCAATAACCCAAGTCCACTAGTAACTATATCCCTCAGTGCCACAACTACACATCTTTTCAATACTCCCAAGGACGGTGACTCAGCCACTTTCCTGGGGAACCTTTACCAATGCTCGATAACCCCTTCAGTGAAGAGATTTTTCATTATACCCAATCTAAATCTCCCCTGGTGCAAGTTGAGGCCATTCCTCCTGTCCTGTCACTTGTTACCTGGGAGAAGAGGCTGACCCTCACTCAGCTAAAACCTTTCAAGTAGTTGTATAGAGCAATAAGGTCTCCCTGAACCTCCTTTTCTCCAGGTTAAACAACCCCGGTTCCCTCAGTTGCTCCTCACAGGACTTACTCTTCAGACCCTTCACCAGCTTTGCCGCCCTTCTCTGGACATGCTCCAGCACCAGTTTTGAGGCCAGTGAAGGGCTCAAAACTGAACCC
>VYZT01002716.1:0-27295 GCA_013400735.1 Pomatostomus ruficeps
AAAACTGCTTAGTTGTTTAAAAAAATCGTATCATGGATAAATGCCTTTAATGTCCAAGGTGTAAATATTCATTCAGACCCTGATCTCTTGACTCTTCAACAATGTCGCTAAAACTTTTTTCTTCTGCTAGCCATTTTTTCCTTTAAAACTGAAGGAGAGTCTTTTACTGAGCTGTCAAAGCTGCACCATTTTTTCGTTGCGTGTCAAGTGACATTGTGTTTCTGTCTTCTTTGTATGGAAAGAAGTCACTTTGCAGGGATATGTAAAAGACTGCAAAACTTTAGGCTCAGATGTGTTTAATACACCTCATATGCTTGAAATAACTGAGAAAGGGGTTGAAAAACACCAATATCCACAGTTTAGAGAATCTCTTACCTGTCATTAACAGCTGAAATGACCTAGTGATTGTTAATTAGGCTTGTTATACAAAAACAAAGTTTGCAAAGTCTTGAGACAGATGTAGTATTTCCATCTTCAAAAGCTGAAGGTTGATGAAGTAACAAGAGTTGGGTGGATACTCAGTATGCTCAAATCTCTTGAAAAAATTAAGCTTTTCCTTTTAATTGATAGTCTACCCACCACAACAGGGAGGAGCTTTTCACTATGGGGTGGGGGGCAGAGAATTGTGTTGGCACAGTTGCCCCAAATCTGCACTGTCAAATTTATTGTTCAGCTCCAGTCTAGCTGTGGTTTTTGGCTTAAGACACACTTTGTCCTTGGAGTCCTTTGTGAGCTCATTACATGTCTTGCGCTCACCTGAATTTCATGCATTGTGAACCTACACAGCTCCCAGATGTTTCAGAGGGAGCTGAAGCGTCTGCTTCTTGTGAAGGTAGTGTAGATTCAGTAGGGAATGAGAACCCCAGCTCCAGTGCCATAATAGTTTAGAGTGTGAGGAAAAATGTCACATCTGTTTAACATTTCAGATGCAGGTACTTTTAAATAGGTTTTGCAGAGATATAAGAGCTAACTCACTTCTGGAGTAAAACACATGAAGTGGGATACCCAGGGTCTGTTGGATGAGGTGGAGATGTGTTAATATCTGTTGTGTATGTCCTAATGAAGATGAGGTTTTTTTTTTTTTTTTCCTTGGACTATTCAGATGTTTATACTCCATGTAATTGCATGTTGTTGTCTTCTTGAGGGCTTCATAAGTACCAGATAATCTTGAGGAAGGAGAAAAAGCTGTAGAAGTGTCACAGCGGGTAGGTAGTCTTTAGTGAGAAATTATCTGGATCTTAGGCTGAAGCAGGTACTGCTTTAGGTGGGAAAGATGTAAATTCTGGCCCTGCCCTGGCATGTATGACTCCACTGTTTTGTGTGCATGTCCAATGCTGATGATGCAGCTCTGTCCAGAGCTCAGGGCATTGTGTTCCTTGGCTTTCGGTGCCCATCTACAGCACTCGAGAGTGTGCAGGAGAAGTGCTCAGGCACCTCCTCTCCCTTGTTCACTTGTGTGTTCTGAGTCTGCTCAGCCCCCTGTGCTGTCTCTGCTCAGACCTGCAGGCTCTGCTTACCTGCAGTACAAAGCTATGGCCAAACTTCAGGCCTTTTTCTTATGTATCTTTAATGTAACTGTTTATTTGTGCAGCTCTTGTTTAGAGACAGCAAATCTATTAAAATCCCGAGGAAGTAATGAGAGAGCTCATGCTTAAAGGTAAGGCTGGGTGGCTATGCACAATTAGCTCTGTGCAATACTTGTCTTGTAAAACTGAGTAATGATGAGTCCAATTTGAAGGACTCATTTGCTACCGAATGCCTTCAGAGACAGAACTATGAGAAAATGTACGTCCCTCTGTGCCTGTTTAATGATTATTGAACCCAAATTCACTTCCTCTGTTTTGAGAAAGGAGCTCCTGGTTTTAACTGCAATGTTTTTGCCCTGTTACATCCAACTTGACAGAATATTGAATTTTAACAGGAATGCTACTATAAGTTCCTGAGCAGAAATATTTTCATGGCTATTTTATGTTTGAATGGACTGTTCCGTTTTTCTGTTTTTCCTAACTGAACCAACATTTTAAAATTCTCACTGGTTTATTTCCTGTATGTGGCTACAGACCAGGTTCCTGGAAGTCACCCTCATTCATTAGGACTCTGTGAAGGGCCACCGTTTGCATGTGTCAAGTAACTAATTTAGATTTGTTGTGTTATATATATGTGACCCTTCTAGGTAACATCACCTTAGGAATTTGATGTCAGTATTTTTGGTTTTCTTTAAATTTCTTTGTAGCACTATATAAATGAGAGCAGAAACAAGAAAAAAGCATTATATAAATTCTTGGGTATATGTCTGTGATGAGTCTATATAGATAAATTTATATGACAAACTAAAACAAAATTCAATACTTTTCTAATGCAATAGTGTTGAAAAATCTGCAAAATCAAATATAAACAGCTTAACAGTCCTGTGTCTGCTGCAAGCTCTTCCCTGCTTTTCAAACAATACACCTCCTCATAGCTACAATTAAATTTTAGTGCAAACTGTTATGGGTAAAGACTCATTGTCATTGCTAGTAATTTACGGTATCAAACCCTTAATTTTTTTTTATAGGTACAGTATGGCTCATTTACTGTTCCCATGATCCCTTGTGATGGATCTTTACAGATGTTTAAAATAACTTATGCTCTCAATAATAAGAATGTTACCACTTCAGATTCTTCCTTTGCTATACATCACAAGCTTTGGAAGGAATTGCGAGTTTAGTTACAGTTCTGGAGAAGAGTATTTGGAATCAGCTTGTGATGATATAACATGAAAAGAAAAGCTCTTATTTGATCAGGTAAGAATGCTAGAGAGTTTGGGTTGCGTATCTTAGAAATATGCATTGCTAGAGGAATACTTTTAGGAGAAAGTGTTCTGACATAGGGTAATATCAGGGACAAATGCAGTTCTATTTTGTAAGCCTTCCAAATCTCGTGGATGAAACTGTCATTGCTAAAACAGCAGTTAACAGAGAACAATACAGGCAGCAGGCATCTCCACTGCAGAAGTACGGGCATCTCTTCCTGTGCACCTTAGAACTAAATGTAAATGTGCTGGTGTGTGACTCCTTCCTTTGCCTTTCTGTGCAAGGAAAGCTGCCCACGGGCCAGAGGTGCCCCTCTCTGGATGTTTGGGCAGCGGGGACTGCAGAGATGCCTGCCCTGAAGCTCAGAGACAGGCTAGACTGACTGTACAAATGCTTTCATAGCTGGTCTTGATGGGTCCCATCTTGAGCAAAGCAGAGCAAGAAAGGATAGTTAATTGTCTCACTCATTAGGAAATGTCTGGGGATAAAATTGGGCACTTGTGTTTCATATGCTGAAACAGATTCTGCTTCAGCTTTCAGCTGCTGCCCTGGTCCAAAGTAGAGATGTCTGGAGGCTGTTTTAGCTTGATCTGTAATCAGAGTATTTGGATATGTTGGCAAATATAAAACTGTAGCCTCAATAAAAATGTGTGTGTCTGATAGACAATGGAAAAGGAACAGGGAATGGAGATGTCCTCACACTACTTTCAATGTATGTTATAATAGTGAAATGCATTGGGTTTATATAAGGAAATGAAGATGTGTTCACCCAAGTATTTCTATCCTAATGTTAAAAGATGAAGGAATATAATAGTGTGTGGGAAATAGTACAGACTAGATGTTGTATGGCTACATAAATACAAACAGTTCTTTCCTTTTCTTTGTCCATTTTGATATTAGGGTATTGGTAGCCCTTTAGGCTCACAGCCAGTTGCTCCTCAGCCTGAACTGTTGCTTGGGTTTTACTAATCAGTACTAACCATCCTGTTTTGTTGGTGTTTCCTGGGCATTTTTCCTTGTGGTGGGACCAGCACTATATCGTCTGATTTAACTTCCTGTGCTCATGCAGTAGATGTTCATCTGGAGCATTTTACTTTTTTCATGGGAAAGAATTTTGCAGAGTGGTTAGAATAGAGACATCTTCTCTTTCCTTTTCCCTGTGTCCAGTTCTGAGGGAAAAAACACCTAGAAAAAAATACTTGTTTAGTGATAGTCCACACTTCGTTAGCAAAGTTAGCATGTCTCTGATTTGAAGCAAGTCCTGGTTCATAGCTCTGGATTGTCTGTTGTTCTTTGGATGCAATTTGAAAAAACATGAAGCTTTATTTTTTACACATTGCTTTGTCAGTAAGCAGGTGGCTTCACTGACAGCTTTGTTTGTGGATATGCAATCAGGCCCGAAGGAATGTGGGAAAGCCACAAGAGAAGATTTCTTGTCATCTGTCAAGGCTTGTCAAAGTAAAATTAGCAAGTGGAGAGAAATATGGAATTATATATTTAGCCAAAGGATGAAATACAAAAAAAAATATAGAAATATGTATTGATGTATATATAGAGGCAGAAATATATAGATGGTTGTATTTCTGCAAAGCACTGAGGGAAGGAAGATGTGAACTGAAGCTTGTAACTTGCTCACAAAGCCATCTGTTAACAGGGAAGCCTTTGAGGGCCGACTCTTTGCAAGACTGACTAGTGCCAAATGATCTTTGTCCTTGAAAATATCTGTATGTTGTCTTCATGGTTGCAGAATGAAAGAAAAGCTGTTTATTTAAAATTACACCAACTAGGATAAGAAAGCGTTCAATGATGCCAATATTGAAGTGAGAGGTTCTCCACAGTCTTCTGTCAGGGTAAACCCATTAAAATCAGAGTAGAATAAGGCAAGGAGTCAAGGTTATCACTGCTACTTTTTTAATATTTAGGAGATATGATATTAATGGGAGTCTAAATTAGGGAGAATGGTAAAGAAAAAAGGGAAAATATGAAAAAAAGGACACTACCAGAAGTTCTTAAGCTTGAATATAAGATAATGTCTCAATCCTGAACCGTTACAAAGATAAAGAAGCAGAACAAAAGTTTCATATCCTTGCAGGTTTTTAACTAAAAATTACTTTTCATGGAATGACCGAGTGTGCCTATATAAAACCCTGAAGTTTAGCACATAACCCTGGCCCAGAGTGTGTCACTTTTGGCTATCCTCTGGAACTGCTGTCATGCGGGAGAGAAGTGGGTGAGCACTGCCAACCATTGGTAGATGAATTGCGAGCGTCACTCCCACAACATGCGTATTACCATGCCATATGCCAGGAGCTAACATGTTTAGGAAATTGCCATAGAGGATGAGAGAAAATACAGGAAGAGGTGTTACCAACTGCATTATTGCTCAAGCTACAGAAATCTTAGAAATCAATATTTTATTCAGTGTAATCCCATGTGATGCAATTAAAAGTAACAGGAAGAAGAAAATATTTCCATATATCAGAAGCTTCTGGTTAAGGCTGGTGGCATAGGACACCTGTACTGCAGTTTGGAAATGACAGCGCACTTTAAATGGAATAACTGCGGGAGCAGATGCTCACACATTAAGCTCTCAGCCTTACATACAGCTAAAGTTTACTTTCAGGCTTGGGAAGTTTATTTTCAGGCCTATAGGGAATCTCAATGGGCTGTGTGACAAGTGGTCACCTTGCAGGAGGCAGGATAAATTTACATTTTACTTCTATTAATTCCAGGTGATTTATTTTCTTTTTCTTTCTCCTTTTTGAATGTGAAATGGAAGTTGATGTAATGATCATAGAGGATACCAGGCTGACAGCTCTGAAAACAAAACACTTCTGTTTATCAAGTGTCTTAATGTTCCTCACTTGCAAACTGGAGAAGATCCCATCTGTGGGAACAAATTTTCCTCCACAGGTTTTTTCCTTCTCCGTGATTTTTATGACTAACCAGGAATGCACTTTGGATCTGCCTTTCTGAGCTCTTTTGCTTACTGGAATTAAAAAAGAGTCATATAAACTACTTGTGGATGCTTCTGTACATGTATATGATATTCAACTGGTTTAGTTTGAGCCTCTGTTTTCAAATATTGTGCAAATTCAAATTTTGTATTCTGTTCTTTGAATTGTTCTAGATTAATCTGATGGATTTCACAGTGATTCAGGACTGACGTATGCAGCTTCGTTGGTAGCTGCGGAAATCATAATTTTTCTCAAATAGCCATGGCAAAGAAAAGAGGTCAATAACTTCCACAATAAGTGAGAAGTGTTTGATTAGATAGCTAAATATTTTCCTCACTCTAAGCATTTCGAAACAAGAAGATATTGGAATACCAAGTATGAGAATGAACCAATGTAAAATATCTTGAATTACAGGCATATGAAGAGAGTATTATATATAGCGGAGTAAATTTCTAACTGAAGTTTGGCTATTAAAGAATGAAAATTTGCTGAAGAAATTAATAACAATCCTGTAATGATAAATCCTAATGCACTCTGAGCACAAAGCAATGCTTTCCTCTAAAATCCTACCATGTGTAAGTAGAGGGGTTGCAGAAGAGCTGCCTGAAGAGCTGTGTGTCAGGAGTTTGACCCATCTGTTTGGCTCCCCAAATGACATTATAGGTTGCTCTGAGAAGGTGGCCATGGATTCAGTGCTCCCTTAACCTCTCAGGACATTTCCCATTTGCTTCTGTAGGAATAGTTGAGCGCAGCTGCATGCAGTGTGGCAGTCCTCAGCCAGGTCCCGTGTCCCCCAGGAGAACTGGCAGAACAGTTCCTGAATTCCTGCTGGACACTGGCAAACTAAACAAAGGTGCTGAAACTTGCATTTTGCATGTTTCCAGAATGAAGAAAAGATCTTGGAGAAAATGATCTTGCAAAAATGTTGCTGGTAGTTAAAGCACTCCCATCTTTCAGAACGTGCTTGGTGTGGATTTGTACTGCGTATTAAAACTTCTTTCCCTTCTTCATGTTGCCAATATAGAGCTGTATGTTTGTGTTATCTGTCTTGCTACCTCTGGTTTTGTCCAAAGTTACAGTAATTAATAATGAAGAAGGGAGAGGTTTCAACTCCATGTACACTTGGAGCCTAGTGTTTTCTTTAAGCTAATATACTGCCCTCAGGGAAAAGCATATGAAATAACAGGGAAAGTCTCAAGCAAAAGAAGTATCTTTCACTGAAGGGAGAAAAAACTTAGAACAAATCACAAATGCAAGAGAACGTTGCTGAAAGTAAACTTGCCAAAATTTTATTTGAGAAGCTGATATCTGTATACCTTATAACATCTCTATAATTTATGATATCTTTATAGTTATAAATATCACTACTATGGCGATAAGACAGAGGAGTTTGAGGCAGAGTTCAGGGACAGTGATGTGAAATAAAACCAGCCATAATTTCTTGACAGTCTTTTTCCAGTGAAATAGTGTGCACTGCTTCAAACTATTGCTGTACCAATTAATGTGTTTTGTAAAACATTCTGACACACTCTGAAAATCGGGAAGTTGGAAGGGTTATAGATATCTCATATTAAAACATTTTGCAGATGTTGCTGACAAAATTAAATATTCTTTCCCATTTCTGAAATGTGTTTGTAGACGCTTTAATTAGATCATATTTTTCCCTGAGAATTTCATTTCCTTTAAGGCTTCTGTTCTATGTAGTTAGATATATTCTGTGGCCATTAAAATATCCAGCAGTTAAGATAGATTATGAGCTTCTATTCTTAGAATGACTAGAGTAAATGTACTCTTTGCCATCTTCTCTTAAGCTGAATGATGGCAAGTACTTATTTTTGTTCTGGGGTCATTGCTCATCATTGCTTCCATCACCTCACCCCTGTCATTTATAAGGAATCAAACAGATAAATAACAAGGGTATATTTAGTTAAGACATTAATAAAAACTTGGTCTCCTGTAGACATGCAACTCATCCTGCAGCTCAATTTCACTTTCTTGTAGTGAGCTCTCTCAGGCTTTCAGCTCTTTCAGCTTTTATTTCCTCCTTTCCTTAAAAACAAAAACCACCAAAGTGACTTTAGAATGAATATAGAAAAGTTAAACGAGTGTGAAGTTGCAACCACACTTGTTCCAGATGTGTGAGCGCACTTACCTGACATCACTGGGGTGAGTGGAGTTTGCTGTGCTGTGGGGTTATGCCACATGCTGGCTGCCTCTAAGCCATGTCCCAGGTGTTCTGTGTGGCTGCCAGGTCCAGATAAGCTCCTTGGCAGCCTCTTTGTGTGGGAAGATCAGGCTGGCCTGACCTCCTGTGGGTGTTGAGTTGCCAGCAGAGGGGAGTTCCTGCCAGGAGCTGGGTGGTCTGGAAGCAGGAGGGCTCGGTCAAGCATCTCACATAGATCCCCGGTAAATACTGACCAACAGACTCTTTAAGTATTGCTGAGCATTAAGATTTACCTTTGTCAGTCCTTTCTTCATTCCAGTGTAGATATTAGCTCTATCCTAGGTTCCAAACAGCCTTTAGAAGCCATGCAGTTCACACATAGCAGTTCATGGGGTTTTTCCTCACACCGTGGATGTGCTAAACAGCATTTGTTCTGTAAGACCCCTCTCACTTCCCTGAACAGAACTTACAATCCAGTGCTGCCTTTGTTCTCGAAAGCCCACAAGCCACTCTGAGGCACAAACCCATTTGCTACGACATTCTGTGCCTGCATTTATAATGGGCAGAATTTTGTTTATTTCCTTTCATAAGCACTTTTCCTGCCTTGGAGCTCATCCCTGAAAGTGTATCTGTATGCATCTGCAACCGCCAAAAGTAGAGTTCACTGTTTCTGGAAAAGAATAAGAAGTATTGAAGGGACCCAGTGCCCAGATTACAATTCAGGTTTTACACTACAAATGAAATCTCTGGGACAGGAACAGGCCCAGTGTCATTTTAACACAGTTTGCTTGTACATCTTCCTTAGAGACTTCAGCAGTGTGTTACTTCTCTGCTTAGATCAGAGGTTCCTCAGACAAAGTACCATAAAGTTGAATTTATAGGATAATTCAGCCCAATTGTTTTGTTTTTTCTTCAGTGGTCATTAAAGTTAACACACTTGCAGGGCTTATTTTAATGTGAGAAGTATTTATGGGTATTTTGTTAAATTAAAACCTTGATTTGTCACTGTCTTCTAACATTTATTTTCTACTTTAGTTTTTATTTTGTTGAAATTCAAATACATAGTAGAGGGACTCATTTTATATTGTGTTGGTTTTTTTCTTCTGTGAAAGAGCTGCTATATAAAACCACTGAGGATATTTAAGCTGTATTGTAAACTCATGTTGATAACTAAAATTTATTTTTAAATATGGAACTTTGTATAATTGCAGTGGGCAGAATGATGTTATGGTGCCTAGGAACAGTAATGTGCATTATTTCCACTGAAGGTTGTCACCATTTTGTCTGCTTTTTCAGCTGGGGGGGGCAGGGTGTGTCTTTCTGGAGTTCTTCCTTATTTAGCTGCAGCATTTTATTTATAAGGGCTTGGAATCCTCTTCCGACTTCCTTTTTTAGGTCATGGATGAAGATGGTGACAGAGACCGGTACCTAGGGGATATGTCTGACTTGCCCTCACCCTGCAGCGCAGTGGTTAAGCCCTGTTATTTGCCTTTTTCCCTTTGATTACCACTCAGTTCAGAAATGGATGTTTCCTTCAGTCTAGTGGAACTTGACTTTTTTTAAGAACTTGAAACTGCAGCTGTGCCATGTTCATGGAATCCCTTCACTCACACGTTGTCAAACATTGCCATAGAGTTTTTAGGACTAGCAGGGTTTCCCCTTGCAGAAACCATCCTGCCCTTTCGTAATAAACTGTGTTTATGAATTTGCTGAGCTATTTTATGTTTTCATAGATGTTACCAACTTGCCAGACATGAAATTCAAACTTGCCAGGCTGTCTGAATTCCTTGTAGACCTTTTAAGCTTCTGAAATGGAGTTTCTTGGGAAAAGAGTAGTCCTGTAGCATGGTGACTGTGATGAGAGATTGTACAACAAGGGGAAAAGCACAAAATATGGTATTATGTTGATAGAACAATAAATCCTAGTTATTTTGGAAAGGACAGTCAGTTGTGTATTTCCTGGTTTTTCAGATTTCAATGATGGTGAATTAAAAGAAGTTTCATGTGCCTTCCCACTGGACTTGATAGTCCCTTGAGCTGACTTAAACCCGTCATTTCTATATTTTTAAATTTTTTAAAAATTCTGTAGACTAGTTGGAGGAAAAAAAGATAACATGGAAGTCCAGTGTGAATTTTGACAAGGCTCTGAAAAGAATTTATGAGAAATTCCTCACTAGAATACAGAAATGGAAAAGAATCTGTATTTGACTGTAGATTCATTTTACTGCTCTTGAATATTTGTCAAGCTTTGTTATCTTTTTTTCATATTTCTTTCTCATAATTTCAGGAAAGTACAAGACTTTTCATATTTCTTTCTCCCTTGTTAACTGCAAAAAAGCAAGCAAAAAAACCCAGGGAAAACCCCAAACAAACAAAAAAAAAAAATCAAACCAAAGCCCCCAAACCGCTCAGTACTTCTCCTTAAAAGCACTTCTGTTGTGTCTGTACAGGAGGCACAGGAAGCTTATTTAGGATTACATTCTTTTCCAGCCTATTCACTTTTGAGCTCTCTCCCTGGGGAAGCTTAGCCTCAGGCTTTTATGACACTGATACTGTGCTATGTGACATAGGGGAATTTCCCCCCCCAACATTAATCCAGCTGTTAGGATCCTCCTGCATCCTGACAGCTTGGTGTTTGCAGCAGTGCCTCATCCCTTGGCACTTCTGGAGTTCACTTTTGCCCTGGAATCTTCCATGTGTGGAGCATTTGTTTGTACAAAACCTCGGGAGCTGCACTTTCTGTGCAGTTTGGGCAGCCCCCGGCCTTCCTCCAGGTGACGTGGTTCAGTCTGTTAGAATCAAAAGCATCTTTCATCGTCATCGTTGTCCTCCTAGTGATTCACGGGTGAAGGAAAGTTTTAGCATATTAAATGGTAATCTGTGCTCTCATGCTTCCACCACACACTTAAATAATAAAATCCATTAGAATATCTGGAAGTTGACCAAAACTGGTCTGCAATAGCCTTGTAATTAAAAGGGGACAACAGGTAAAATTTCTTTATTAGAATATATAAAATATAACGATTTTTTTACAAGTAGATTTTTCTTAGCTTTTACAGAGCGTATTTCATTATTTTTGTGTATATTTGGCAGAAGATGCTTAAAAGTTTCTACGCATGATGGGCACTTCCATATTGTTCCTGAAACAGACCCATTCCCATGGATATGACCGGACTGTGTGCACTGGCCATACTCAAGTGCAGTCTCAGAAGCATTCAGCTGGATCTGCTGTCAGTCACGTCCATGCAACTTAGAAACAACTTGAAAAAAAAAAAAAATCATCACAGTAGATGCTTGAGTTTTGCACTGGTATTAGTGAAATGAAAAGCCGGTTTCTGGAAGCCTTTGCTGTTCAAACTGAGCACTCAGTGAACATTAAGTATGTAATTAAGTTCTACACTTGAATCAGTTGTCTGGATTCCGATGTGTTCAGGCAAGATCTCACCTGCTGATGTCAGAAATGTGCCCAAACTAAAAGATTAACTTGGACTTTTCTGATCTCAAGTCTCTTGACTGAAAGGCAGATGTACAAGTTCTCCTTTCATGATACACAATGGCCTAAAAGGAAAGAAATAATACTTGGATATTTCATTATAAACAAAGCCCTTAAAGCATTTCTCAGGAGTGGTTCACAATCTCCAAATGTTGATCCTGTTGATCTCTACTCATGAGCCTTCAAAACCACAAAAAGAAGTTATATACCTCCTAAATGTTATTTGCTTTCAGATCTTAGGGTTAACTTCAAAAAAATCTGAGTTTTTCATCAAAGATAATTTCAAAGGGCTCTTTGGTTCAAGTGCCCATTGAAGTCACTGCAGGTTTTATTGGTCTGTACAGTGAGGAAGGCTTGCAGGCTAAACATTTAGTTTAAGCCTAGCTGGGCTTGACATTTCTGCTATATTGCACGGAAGCACACTGAATTTAAAAAGCAAACAGTGTTGGGGCTACACTGAATCATGTTCTTTTCTGCTGTATAACACACAAACCTGGAACTCCATGGGAACCTCAATCTGTGGTCCCTATTCTGCTTCAGAACTTCACAAATTGCAGAAACCATTCAATTCAGGGTTTGGTTTTGGGCTTTTTTATGGCAGATGCAGGAACGAAAGGCTTGCTATCTCTGGAACTATTTCTCCTCCTTTGTAAAAGCTCCTAGAGCTATTGATCATGGCATTTGAACACAGAATTATGAGGCAATTATCTCAGTAATAGCCTCAGTGAAAATCATGGGGTTTTCCTTTTATAAATGGAACTTTCAGTATAGATTTAGGTGAGTGAAGTAAGAACATCCAAAGCAGTATTAGGACAAGGACGATCTTTCATTTCTTATCTACTCCCATCTCCTAGCAATTCTACAAATCTCAAAAAACCTTTAGGATTTGGGGGCCAAATTACTCTGCCTGAAACAAGGCCTTTAAAGTAACTTGGACTGATTGTCATAGTATTTTGTGTCAATCTGCTCCTACATATTCAAGTTATAACCATTTCTCTGATTCTTTAATCTATTCCAGTGTAAAATGGTGCGTAATTCAGGCTGGAAAAGCATGTTGGATATTTGAAACAGTACTTCTTAGGCTAGTTTCCTAGGAGCTTTTCCTCCCATAACTGATCTTTTTGTCTGTTGTTTTAATTGTATTTTTAAATACTTAAAACTTAAGTAATCATTATGGCTCAGAAAACCAATTGTGTCCTTACAGATGGATGCTCAGGTATTGCTGTGACTGAAAGGGGGAATCTGATGGTATTGTCAACAAGGCAGCTGTTAGTACCAGGACAAAATAATTCTTCTTTCCAATGGCACAGTCTCCACATGCAGCATTAACTGGTGATATTAAAGCAGATTTGTCAACAAACCATAACATCTTTTAACCTGAAGACAGCATGCTAACAACACCTTTTGTCCTGAGTGAGCTGCATTAAGAGATGAATCCAACTTATATTCTACTGAGTACACAAAGCATAGATAAGAGTAAATAAAGGGCAATTCAGTCTTCATAATACTCTGTCTTGAAGAAAAACCTTGATATCATTTAAAGTTTCAACTTAATCTGTCTTATTTCAAAATACTGTTTGAGCTGGAAATGTCCAAGGCTTCCTAATTCTTTGATTAGAGAATTTTCTCTCATTTGTTTACCATGCTTTTTAGCTCTTCCTCGTGTTTCTCAAAGGAAAAGGTATGTAAATACCTAAGCACAGTAATAACTTTTCTTCCTTGCATTTGAAGTGACTATGGGTAATTCATTCCATTTGGTTACATCCTGAAACTTAAATGCCTTTTTTAAGGTCTATAGAAAGCAATTATAAAGCTAGTAACTTTGAACTATTGAACTGCATGCCCCAGTGCTGTTGGCAATACTAAAAATGGGAACATTAGATTAAATTTTTTCAAGCAGAAAGTTCTAATAACTCAAGTAATAATATTCATTAACTTCTATTTACACCATTTTAATCTGAATTCACATTGTATGTTTGTTTTATTTTTATTTTTTTTTTCAGAAAACTATTAAAGCCTTAGCTAAACGCCTGTTTCACAGTATATGCTAATTCAGACTGGTGTGAATTATGGCTGAATTATCAAAGGGGGCCCAGCGCTGTGGGGCTCAGTTTGATTGCAAGGGGTGGGGCACGGAGCGCTCCAGGGATTCATGGCTGGGGTGGGCTTGTCACTGAGACTGTGGGAAAAACAAAATCTCTCCAACATTTTTAGTGTTAGAGAATCAAGGCATTACTTTATTTCTGGCCAGGATGTGCCACAGAAATCATTTCATCCACACATAGCCTGGGTGTGCAAAGAAAATCATTCCATGACACAGGGATTTTACCTGATTTTCCCCAAACATTATATAATAAAAAC
The DNA here is from genome assembly GCA_013400735.1 of Pomatostomus ruficeps. Lineage (NCBI taxonomy): Eukaryota > Metazoa > Chordata > Aves > Passeriformes > Timaliidae > Pomatostomus > Pomatostomus ruficeps. The sequence continues at coordinate 13,768 of VYZT01002716.1, forward strand.
TCATGGAGATACATTGGTTCAATGTTCATTGGTTCCAAGTTACGTAGTCCTTAGTATTTGGTTTCCTATTGGTTTCAAAAAGTCTTTGCTTCTGATGCTAATTAGGCCTTGAGTGCTTAGTTCTCTTACCAGTCTTTTCCTGGAATAGGGGGCTCCCACTCTGCCAGGGGCGTTGTCTTGTGTTGATGGTTCGTTACTGGCCCTTGCTGGCTCTTGATGGTTGTTATCTCTTGTGTACCTCCTGTGCTGCTCCCTCTCAGTCTGTTGAGATGCTAAACTCATCGGGCCTCCACCTTGTTATTCTGTGATTGTGAAGACTGACTGAAGTTAAAAACATTTTGATCTTGGTATATTTTGCACCAGGCTGGCAATGACAGGGCCGTGCTCTAGCACAGCACAAAAGCCAACGCAGGGCTGTGGGCGCGGGTGGAGCCCCTGGGAAGGATGGTGAGCTGGGGCAGCCGCATCTTGCCTGTGCTGCCCGAGGTTGGGAATGAGGAGTGACGGCCCCTTCAGTTCCTCTGGAAGCCTGACATCCAAAGCTGGCTAAGTCAAGCTGCTTAGGTGGTGCTGTGAGGAAAAAGAAGGTTGATGTGCTGAGAGATAAAATCAGTAGAAGAGGCTGTTGAAAATGACAGCTTGAGATTTATTTCCGTAAGTTCTAAACTTCTCAAGGTGTTTGAGCCTGTGACCAGTCTCGGTTCTGTTCAGTGCAAAGTACTCAGATCTGTCCTGGAATGAGTTAAAACCTTTCTGACTGCCAAGACTTTGGACATGGAGCCTGGCAGGAAACTCTCTCTGCTCAGGAACTGATAACAGGGTTGGATTTGCAAAAGAGAAGACAAAAGAATTAAATGCTACTTTCTTGGCATCCTTTAAGAGAAAACAGCAGGGGAAGAAGAGCAGCACTGCAGATGTGAGCAGAGATAAGGGTATCCAGGTTAAACCTGCAGCTTCTTTATTAACACAGGAGTGCAGAAGCTGATATGTATATATTGTATAGCTGCGTGAAAAGAGTGAGTACTGTGGTACTGAGATGTGATCTTATTAATTTTCCTTTCTTAATAGGTTTGCTAGGAAATGGCTCATGCTTTTGCTTGGCTACTTAGCACCAGTATTGTCATGGCTTAGGTTGCTCACAGTAATGGAGATTCATGTGGGATAAAGTAAATGAAGCTGCTTTTCATTGCCATTATCATTATTAAAAAGGCTTTTCACTGATCTTGCTATCAGTGCCATAGATCAGCACACCCCTAAAAAGTGATCAAAGCGCAATGTCCTGGAGAATGTGTCTGACTAAAGCACTGTTCTATTAACTGCTAATAAAAAAAAAATAAATGTTTGGAATTGTCATTAGTAAGACTCCTGCTTAATAATGGTGTTTTAACTTACAGTGATTTTTTTTTCCCCCTACTCTTTTTTGAATTTCTTTTTCTCCTGGCTTTAGTGAATATAGATGCTGTAATTACAGCTTCAGCAATTTCATTTGGTAGCTGTGCTTGTTCTGGTTCCAACAGTCTCACAGATTTCTTGCACACAAGGAGTGGCTTGAAAGATTCCTTCGACTGCAGATGATATCCTTGTCTTGCTTTTATGCATTAAAGGCTGTATTTTTAAGTCAGGCATGACTGCACTTATAGGTGCAATTCTCTGATTTAGGCAGTGCCATTTAAAAAACAAAAGATCATATAGTCAGAGCCTGGCTAGGGGTTTTTTTTGTGTGTCTGATTACCCTGCCTCCAGATGACAATGCCTCTCTTATTGTGAAATGTTTTTGAGCTGCGCCATTTATTGTCATATTTCTATTCATCCTTTAGATGCTGTGGTAAAAGCTCGCTTGCTTCGATTTCATAGCATAAAGCATTATTTTTGTATCCTGTAATGTAGAGTTTCTGAGCAACTGCTGCATGGATGTCTTTGCTACCTCCTTCTGTGCTTTTGATGCCTCGTGGTGTGTTACATTTCTGGGTGCATGAGCTTGCTGGCCACTTGTCTGACTTACATGTGCTCACCAAGGGCTGGTAAATACTTGGGGTTTTGTCTGATGCCTGATCAGTTCTTATTTTTCATTATTTTTGCTTTGGGTTCAGCCCCATTCAGATTGCATCTTTCGCTGTCATCCCCACCTGTGAAAATACCCTTTTCCTGTCAAACATGCCTGGGTTACTCACCCATTCATTGCCTCAGGGAGCCCCTGTCTTCCTTTATAGACTTTTTTTTTTTCCATGGAGGTACTTAGCTTTGGGAAACAATAGGTTTCAACTGGCTCTCCAGCTGTCTTCTTTTTTACCCAGTGCTGGAAAATAAGCAGCTGTCTGGGTGCAGCCTCCTCACCTGGATCTGCACTGCCACTGACCAAGTTCCTTATTTCAAACTAGATGAATAGCAGATTTCTTGAGTTATTACTCAAGCCATCAGAGGATTTTGCCTGTTTGACCAGTTGCTTTTGTTCTTTAACACTGCGTATTTTCGTAAAATAGACTGTTAGCAGGAACAGAAATAGAATCAAAAGAGAAGAAATCTCAGACCTTGGAATTCAAGCCTGAGATTTCTCTAAGTAGCTTTGCTAAGGAGGAGCAATCATTTATTTTTATACCTCTTCTTCAGAGACACTGTGTCCTGCTGTGCATAGCTATTATGTGATAGTCACAAATAAGACAGGGAAGAAAATTCTTGCAGTTTGTCTGAAGGACAGCCTGGATCAAGCCTTATTTTTCTTTGAAAATGTAAACAGAAGGGTTATGTAGATGATGTGATAGCGAAAGTGGCGTCTGGAAATTGTCATGGTAGATGTATGAGAAATGGATATAAGACATCTTAGGAAAAATATTGTGGAAAACAAAGGATGTAGGGGAGGGTATGCTGAGTAAAAAGACTGGAAGTGATAGTGAAGCAGGTGTTTAGTGTTGAGTTTATGCTTTTCTCATAAAAAAAATGAGCTAGGAGCAAATGTTTGTGGTTCAGCAACTCACTCTCAGTGGGCTGCTCCAAAACAGCCCTTCACTGGGGCCAGTTAGAGCTTCATGTTCTTGCACTGTAACTCGAAATGGTTTGTCAACCTCCAGTTCTAATAGATGGGCACCTCTCTGCTGTCCCCCCATCCCTTGATACTGTGTTTGTTGAAAGAGAAGGGATACTGAATATTAATCAATCCCATTTGATTTTGGAAATTTGATTATATTCCCCAAATCCTAATGGGATAAAAATGGGGAACCGGTGATTAAATGAAAGGAAGACATGGCAGTCTGGCTGCATAGGAGTTATTTCTAGGGTTGATAGATTCTGAAAGTAGCAGTTGCACAACAGGAAACAATAGCTGAGTAACAGAGGAAACTTTTGACCTAGAATCCCCCTGAAGTAGCTTTTTAGATTCAGATATACTGGAGAAAAGTAGATGCCAATGGCTTGCTGTTTCCTGTGGAAATAGAGCTAGAGTCCCAATTTACCAGAAATGCTGAGACAAGAAAAAAAAATCTATTGGCTGCAACTTGATGTCTTACTAAGAATCTCAGAAGATGAAACATAGATTTCAGTGTGTGAATTTTCAGATGCACAAGCATTTTCACTAGTTCCTGTAGGGTTGCTCACTTCATTTACCTTTGAAGTTAATAGGTTCCTTCTGTGAAATAAAGCCACAGTGTACAGCATCCAGGGAAACCTCAGAGAAGGATGGAAAACAATTCATAAATCCCTAATAGGCTGAAAAAGACAATTGGCACAGACAACAGTACAACCATTGCCCAATTGCTCCATCCTACGGTTTAAGGTTTGGTTTCTGGTCTGTTGGCTGTCTCTCATGAGCAGCATATTCATTTTCAAACAATGGTAATTCCATACTATCTGTGAGACATACTCAGAGTTCAACAGGGGAAGAGGGGGAAAAAAAAAAGACTCTTGCCTAGAAATTAGGGAGTGGAACCTCATATCCAAATAGCAAGTTGGAAGGGAGTTTAGGAGCTGGATGAAGAAGAGTATTGAAAAATCATGTTTCTAAAATCAGCTTTGTTTTTACTGGATTTACGAAATGGATTAATTGTTATTTTGGCTTGTGAATATATGATACAAATCCAATTTAAATTTTACTCAAGTGGGCCCCAGGTAAAGTTCTGTGTATAGTCCTGTGAAGCATTATGTTGTATTTTTATAAACTTCCTTTATATTTAGTTCAAATTTAAACTCCTGTATATAATAGGTTGTCTACCTTGTGGGTTTTCAGTGTGGCCAGCTATTTCCTTCTCAAATTTTTTTCATTCCACCATTGGGTGTGGTGAGGTATATGACCAAATTCACACTAGTTTGCCCTGGGAAATCATGGAAAGAATGGCAGACCTTCAACAGCTCCTTTGTTTCTTTCTGCTGTTGTCTTAATAATTAAACCCCGAGATACTCTTGAGCAAGACACAAGTATTTAAGAATGCTTCATCCCTCCATACAAATATCTTCCTCACTGACTGCAGGGCCGTAGTTTTACAGCAAGAAAGGAAAAATCAGTCTTCTAGACCAATAAGAGCTGCTAAGTTTGTGAGTTTAGGATTTAAGGTGTCATGGTCCCACTAAGTCCAGTTCTAGTGGCCATGCATTTTTTTTAAATTTAATTTTAGTTTTTGATGGGTTATTTCTTAAATCTTTCAAGTTAGAGGCCAAAGGTAAGATGATTCAACGTTATTTCATTTCTACTATCCAGAATGGCTGGGAGTATAAAATAAGAAAATAAGATATAAGAATCATGGTGCCTTGAAACTCTGCTAATATGTATTCATAACCAAATGCTCCCAGGCCTTGGTCCCATCTCATGAAAGCTGTGGTTGCACAACAAAGTTGCACACTACTCTAGTAAGTATTAGAGAAGTCATTTAGCAAAATATTCTTGTAGCAGCTCTTCCCTGTCACTCTCATCTCCATTTCAAAAGGGCCTGGCTTTTCCCCCAGAGAGCTGGAAGGCAAATGCAGCAATGTAATCCAATAATATATTGTGTTTTGGAACAAATACAGTAGAGTAACTGATAAACTGCTGCGAGGAGCAAAATACTCTGTTTCCAAACTTCAGGTGTCTGTCAACTGTCCTTACTAACAGACAAAAACCTGCATTTTGAAAAGTTGAATTTGGCCTTGGCTGTGAAACTTTCAGCTGCATAAGATGCATAAGATGTTTCAGTTTCAAATGGACTTTTCTTTTTTTTTTGCTAACACTAAATATGGTTTTCACTGCTTTATCTTTATAGTATTTATAACTTCAATAGTGATGTTCAGGGAAAGGATTTATCTGTGGGATGTTACCATTAAGAGAGAGTGGTAACAATAAATGTTGTATTATGTGCTTTCGATCAATGAGCTTTATTTACATTTGTTTTTTACTGTGCCATTCCAAAGACCTAAAGGCTAACAGAATACATATGTTAAATATATGCTTAAAATGCATTAAACATGATCTTAAGGATTTGCCAGGCTACAATATAGTAGTAAGCAAGGTATGTGGTGCTGTGGTTCATTGAGCTCTAATTGTTTCAAACTGTTATTGATCAGACCAAATAAGACTCTGCTCTGGTTCTGTTAATAAATAGTAGAGACTATGGGTTCAGTTGTTAAACAAGCTCTTTAAATGATTCTTGTCAAGTTCAGATAGGTAATTAAGGGAACGGAATCATTTCCAGGCATGATGGCAAAAGAAAGAAGCATCTTGGTGAGGGGTGGATGACAGTGGGAAAATGTGACCTTTCTGAGGGATATATCAGCATATCTCACTGACTTCAATGATACTGAACAGGTTTTCCATCCGTTTCAGATAGAGGCTTATCAGCAATCGCTAAAATCTTTCAGTTTGCTGAACCACTTTCTTCTTTTCTCAGATTATTTTTTTTCTTTATATGTGTATAGCTATAAATCACTACAGGTCAAGTGTAACTTGACTTGCATTTGACTCTTTGGATATACTTCCATTTTCTTATGGTTTTGCATGTTAATGAAGCTATCTTTTTTTTTTTTTTTTGATAATTCTTCCTTGAATAGCTTAAACATACTGCCATATTCTTTCTCAAACTAATGGATTAGTTCTGCAATTTTTGCATTGACACGTGACCAAGAACTCTCTGTTGCCTCATTCTGAAAATACTAGGACAGTTTGTTAGGAATACTTTAGGCTGGTGAAAATATAGTTCAATGTTATCATTAAGTAGTCATTTACAAATGAAATATCACTGACATTCTGCTTCTTCAGCACCCTCCTCCAAAGTGCCTTATGCAACTCCTTAATTTGGAAGCCTTATATATCTTGGAAAGAGAAGGGAAACAAACTTCCTGGTTTAGAGACCAGAATAAAGTCAGCCATGCTACTGGCATGACAGGAGAAGAGACACAGCTGGGAGACAGCCTGAGAGGGGAGCTTGAGGAGCTTCCCTTGAGAGAGCAATGGCAAGGGGAGAACACCTCAAATGCCTGAACTCAAATGCATGCAATGCAAGGAGCAAACAAAAGGACCTGGGAATCTGTGCACAGTTGCAGAGGTCTCATTACAAAATGGGGAGCTATGGCTTGCCTGGCTGCCACGGATTGCTGCTATGGATGGACACAGACTCTTGGCAATGCAGCTGTGCCCAGAAGTGGTTTACCAAGAGATGTGGAAATAGTAAGGCTGAGTTACAGCCATTTGAGTGCTGAGAGGTGGGTAATGTTCTTGGCAGGTGCTGGGGTGATTGGAGGGAACTTCTGAGACCAAGAAAGACAAACATTGGGGGAGAGAGAGAAAACTGAGCTGGGGTCTTACAGGCAACTTCCATTCATCAAAAAAATGGGGAGTCCCACCAGAATATACTAAAAGTTCTCTTCACCTCAAGGGTGATTGACACTGGACCAGGCTCCCCAGAGAGGTGGTGGAATATCCATCCTTGCAGAATATCCACCGGGCAGAATCCCCAGCAGTCTGCTCTACCTGGACCTTACCACAGAAAACATTGGACATCTCTCTTAACCTGAACCATTCTGTGCTGTGCAGAGGCTCAGGCAGATAAAGCTTCACCATTTAACTTTTCTTTTCTTTTTGCCTTTGAAATAATTTCTCTAATGATCTTCGATGTGCTCTGTTATACTTGGACTCCACACACAATTTTTTGAACCAGAGTATTTATGTTGCATGCTAAACCCCTTGTTGAATAAAGAGGATTAATGTTTGGGGATTTAATAGTCTCCAGTTTAGTTGAACTCAGTAAATCTCTCTCTGGGCTGACAAAGCATTCCAGTGCCAACTATTCCGGGACAGACAAAGTAATGACGGCATTAAATCTTTTTTCTTTAATATTGAGGAAGTACTGAAGAGTTTAAATAGACAATGCAAAATCTTAACTGAATTATTAAAATAATTTGCTGTTGATGTGCACAACAAATATCACTCTAATCAAGTTTGGAAGCAATATTAATGGAAGAAAAATTAACTAACGCCAGCAAGCTTTTTGATATAAGAATCATTTTATGAACGAGATGACATAAACTTCATTAGAGAGAACAAGCACAGAAATGTTTTTATGCAGAAAAAAACCCCCCAAATAGCAGTTATAAGACAAAAATGCAGAAATTAGTAAGTTCTATCAGCTTACAAATTGGTTCTTCAGACTCTGCACACCAGATCCTTCAGCCACCATTCAGCTGGGGATTAACAGGGAAATTCAAATAACACTGAGGGATCAGATATAGAGTGACGAGTAAGCACAACTGAACATATGGCCAGTTGAGTTGTGACCATTATTTAAGAATTATTTTGGATGGATTATTTTATAAACTCACTACCATAAGGCTGGGATTAGCCAACAGGCAATTCCTCAGTGGTCATTGTGATACATTAACAGTTCCTTTGTTGACTACGATGAGTTTAGAATGGAGTATTGTAACTGCATATATTCCAGAGAAAAAACAAATATATGAAGGTACAGACCATTTTTACACAAGGTGGTGGTTGAAAAGAAGTTGTTTTGTTTTTGTGATTAAATTTTTTGTTGGTTTACTTGACTTGTTATTTATTTGCCTTGGTTGTCTGATGCATAATTGTGGAGTGCAGATGAATATGTTCAGATTGTGCTGATCCAAACTCACATCAGTATAAGGCTTGCTTTGGTTTAAAATTAGAGGAAAAGGTATTTTAAGTGTTTCTGTAACAGAGGTGTTTTGTTTATTTCAGGGCAGTTTGAATTGCTAGTCATGGAAACATCAGTGGTTGCTGAATACTGACATTAAATGTTACTTTCAGAAAATGTCCTTTTTTTCTCCAAAGTATAAGGAAGATGAGTAAGAAACAATAATTACATAGGTCCAAAAGTGCATATTTTCCTCCTAATATTAAGCCATGGGAAAACGATGGCTTTATACTCTGAACAGAAAAATCAGCACTCAAGTGGGTAGAAAACTTCCCCATTAACTCATACAGTGCCAATCTTACCTAATTTTAAGGGATTGTTCAACAGACAACATAACTAAGATCTTTTATTGTCTCATTATCTTAAAATAATCCAGGGCTGTATGAACTTGCTGGATTTAATTCTGCAGTAGCCACACATCCCATCGGAGAGACTGGACAGTTTCTGAGGCTGGATTTCAAATTCAGACCATCATACCTACTTTTCAAAAATTATTTGGATTCTGGCAGACTTGTAGGAATTTTGAGATAAGGAAATACAAAGTCCTGGGCCTCCAAGGAAACTTGTTTTCCTTGTTTGTTGAAATCAATAGTAAGAGTTACAATCTGCAGACTAAGGTGTTGTGATGTTATAAACCTCATGGCATCTGATTTTGCTAAGTACATAACGAAACTGTAAAGAGATTCTTCACACAACTGTTAAGTGCCTCATAAAATGGGTAGCAGTGAAGCTGCATGGAAGCCAGACAAAAATTACCCAGCACAAAAACAGGGTAGGATACTGAATCTTTGGAGGCTTAAGGAAAGCAGTTCCAAGATTCTTCCATAATCCTTCCTCACTCCCTGTGGCTCTTCTGAAATTCTGAAAAAGAAAAGTATTGTGGTAATAGGCGTGCAGTTTGGGTGTAGTCTAGAATACATTTCTCTACACAGGAGATGCAATTTTACCTGGTCTTTCACTGAAGAAATTATTTTTAATAGCTTAATTTAAAGACACTGCGGTTGTGGTGGTTGGTCTTGTCAGCAGTAATAGGATTGAATTGGAAGCTCCATAAAATTTCTCTGTACATTGATTTGAAGAGAAGTTTCAGTAGCATTAATGCAATATATCTGCAGCGATTAAACCCAACTTTTGTTTTCCACAGGTGCTACAATATCATCTTTCAGAAGTATATGAGTTTTTGCAAAACCCCTCCTTTCCTCAGCCCTTTCACTACCTGTGACCATGCTGAATAAGCTTATTGCTTTTCTAGAGTTCATATGGAAGTTAATTTCTGTTATTTGCTCTGTTTCGACTACCTGTGTTTTAATTTCCCAGCTGTTTAGTTCTGGAAATTGACTTACAGTGAGAGGAAGATAGCAGAAAAAAAATTTTTTTTCCTCATAATGGATGAATCTGAAGCTAAACAGAAATTAGGCTTTTCAACTGATGTAGCTTTAGAAATTTATGTGTTGGGTATCTTTGGTTGTCTAAATGTGCCAGCTGTTGACAAGAAACAGACAATTTTGGAGCAAGGGTGTTTTTAAATGTGTGCTTTGCATGGGTTTCTTGCTTCCCTTTTGTATTGTGTTCAAAATAGTTACTCTTGTCTTAGAGGACATTTAAATAATACACCTTTGGATGAGCAAGCTGTGAAAGTAGAAACACACCTAAGAGCTAGTTGAAAAGATAAATAAGAAGCATGAAGAAAATTATAACAAAATATTTTGAGCAAGAATGTGCATGCTGGCTTGAAGTGCTTTGAAATAGAATAAAGCACTGAGAGGCAATAAAAGGGAGCTGGTTCTGGAATTCATTTAACTAAGGGAATTTTAAATAAAAAGATAAAGCTTAAAAATTGGAAGGAAGCTTTTAAAGAGGGTTTGTGGGTTTATTAAAGTTCAATCATGAGCCAATTAATGTAAAAAAGGTACAAGCTGTTTTTATTTTATTTGATAAAGCATCTAGCATTCTGTTCGCCCTCAGGGCGCAATAGCGTGACAGGCTGCTTTGTTCACCACAAAACTTGCTTTTTCTCCCTGCTTTTACAACCTGCGATTAAAATATTTGCAGCACTAGCTTGTTTTTAACAAGAGCTGTTTATAAACAGCTAGCAGTGCACTTCAGTGGCTGACTCCACCTGTGAAGAAGAAATATAAACAATACATTTGTTTTCTTAAAATCAGCATTTTGGCGTTAAAAATTCTTTGTACCAGTAGGTTCATAAGGGGATAGTTTAATTAGAAACTATAATAAAATTGTTTAGGTTAGAGTTTTGCATTTAGACTTGCATTAGACTTTTAAATGTCTGTCCTATCATATTTTTCTTTAGCAGAAAAAAACCCCCAACTAATCTATCCTCTAATGTCTACTGTTAATTTTTGCTGTTATTTGCAAAACTTTTGTGCTTTTAGCACAAGATTGTTTCATTTCCCTCTGAAAATATAAGTAATCTTTTATTACATATTATTGTATGAGACTTCAGCCAACCCAAATATCTTCTGTAATTCTTATAAGAAATTAGGGATGGGGAGAGCTGGTAAAATTTTGGATGAACTTCCATTACCAAATTTTGCAATGTAGTATGTCCACAATGAACGGGTTTTACTAGTCTGGGAAGTTCCTTCATTTTTGGGAAATTACAATTTCTCAAGGAAAGAAGATTTTCCATAACAAATCTGACAGACTTAGGAAATGGAGAATTTACGAAAAGTAAACTTTACATTGTGTGTTGCCTATCCTGAGGTACCTATTTTTTGTGTTTGTCTGGGATCCATCTTTAAAATGAATCTCCTCAAAATAAACATCCTAATTTACTGTGTACGGTGCTCTTAGAATCTGCTTCTCATCGGCTTTGTTGTGGCAGAATTACTGGAGGATGGGTATGGATTTAGTTTCTTCCTTGGTCTGTAAATAGCTCCAGTGGGTATTGAGGAGCTGGCAAAGAAGGATATGCAAGAGAAGGTTGTGTACGTTCATTTAATATTTGAAGGTAGGAGATACTTTATGGATGAGAATTGTGACTGAATAAGCAAAAGGCAGCCAGGGTGGGTTCAGCCCTTAGGCTGGAATTTTTACTTGCTGCTTAGTGTGTTGAAATAGTACATAATGTAAAATTCATTGTGAAAAATTTTGGATTTTTTAATGACTATAACATGTTATTTCTGGACTACCAATGAGCTTTACCTGTCTAGGGACCTATTAATGAAGTATCCAAAGTTCAAAATTAAGTTTTGTTGTTTGGCAAAAAAATCAGAGCAACTATTTGGGACTGCAAAGGAGTCAATAGCCACCATATGCATTAAAAATCTGTTTAGAATGGAACTGCAGGCAGCCTACTTAGCACGTGACAGTTTGGGTGTCTGGGGTCAAAGAGTAATAAGCCAGATTGTTAAAGGGCAGGAAAAAAGCCTTGGTTTTAATTGAAACGTACGTTTCTAAAAGAGATGTGGAATACAAGGACAGTTTGGGCACCCACAGTGCTTTGCGCCTGTGAAATTCCTGGACTCCGGTGCACACAGGGAAGTTGTACAAATTGCCAGTTTTCTGATAGTAGTACAAAAGCAGAATTATTCCTTTAGAAAATCTCATGGCAAAAAGCAAAAAATGCCAAACTAAGTAAGACTGGACTACTTTGTGATAAAGGCAGATTTATTCATTATTGCTTTACAGACCCTGATAAACTGAAGGGTTTGGGCATTTAAACCATAGGATTTAAATAATTTACTTAGGCCTTTAATTTGTTTACCTGTTCTCTAGAGATAAGCGAGGTGAAATGCTATGTCTAAGATGAAGAAAGAAGAAACCAGGCAATTTAGGGTTAAAATGCAATTTCTGCTCTTGAAGAGTATTGTTGATAGTTGTGGAAAAAGTGTTCTACAAAAAGCATGTTTCAAAGGAAGAACAGAATTCTGTAATTCTGCACAGATCAGATTTGATACCTGATAATATTCGTTAATCAGTTAACTGGTGTAGTAACAGATAGTGTAATGATCTCCAGATGAGTTACTTTAAAGGATTCAGATTTAAAAGAATTGCAAATACATTAAAGATTAAAAAATCCAAATTTATGATATGTAATGACCATTTAATTTATCCGGGAGTGTGTTATACTTTGTATTATGGCATCTTGAGTGCATACTGTGCCAGTTCAATACAATTATTTTCTCAATAATTGAATTATTTTTTGATTGATTTTATTGTATCTCTGGCTTGTTTTTCCTTCTATCAAGGCATGTCAACAATAGTAGCATTTATTTAATTTTTCATTCTCCTCTTCCACGTATCTTGTACAAGAAATGTAAAGTGCTTTTCCAAACACCTGTTGCCTGTCCTGAAGTGTTTGTGACTTGACCTATTTTTTTTGTACAAGAACAAATGCTTTTTCTCTCAGACAAAACCTGTTGCAAGTATTCTCCAATCACTTGAGCTTAGTTTCTTGATATTCTCAATTCCAGAACATTGGTAAGAAATAAACACATCAAATATACTCCTCTTCTTTTCTTGCACAAAGAAAATCTCAGAGATAAATGGGTGAAAAAAACCCTATCCAACAACCTACAGGGAAACCCTGTATTGAAGATAAGTTTTGAGCCTTTTTAAGCTTGGCTGCTGAGGCCGTGGTGCAGGTGGGGAATATTTTAGACTTGTTATTCGGTGTTCAGTAGAGCATAATCCCTTGAAGGCTGTGAACTTCCTAAGCTCCTATAAGAGGTACAGTTTGGCTGGAGCATCATAAACAATTAGAAGAAAGTATAATTATAGGTCTTTCACTTCCTTCTATGATTTCCTTCCAAGAGAGGAATGGATCCAGGCTTATCATTTTCCAGAGGAAACTCCTGAACAAAAGCATAACCAGTCAGAAAGCAACGGAATCAGCCCCATTTCATCATTGTGAGTTGGCCGATGGAGAAGTAGCACATTTAAATTGCTCCTACTTCGGGTGCTCTGCATTGAATGCAGGCTTCAGTTGAGATTTTCTGCTTCTGTGTAATGTCTGCACGTATATGTGTCATCTGTGCATCATCTACCGCACCAGCTGTGCTCTCTTAAAGCAAGAGCCATCTGACTGTGAATGGAGTTGGACCACTGAACTTGCTTTGCCTGTATGCATTTGCTAAACAATCCTTTCTAAAAAGGAGTGAATAAAAAAATCCCAACCAAACAAAAATTTCTGATGAAGACTTTATGCTTAATTAGGTAAATAGGAAAAAAATCCAAAACCCTACGAAGCACAAGTTAATATAACTGAAATTGGCTCCGACTTTTATTTAACTCGGTTAAATACAACATAGAAGCTGTCAGGGTTCCTGTTTTGTGGTGTGTTTGCTTCTTAATCATTCTGAAAATATCTGTGTGTTAAAAAGAGATTTATGCATCAACTCTGAGAACGGATGCTCTGCAATGTTTTTATCAGCACAGGATGCAGC
>VYZT01002716.1:27302-116009 GCA_013400735.1 Pomatostomus ruficeps
GTTTTTATCAGCACAGGATGCAGCCAAAAAGTAACTTGTAGGTAGTTTTGTGAGTTTTGTCAAGAGTGAGCCCGACTGACCCACACAGCCCTGGTACTGCTGGGGACAGGAGGGTGATCTGGAGACTGAATGGGGTCAGGGTTGAGGGGAAGGAGGGGAAGGATAGGCTGTCCCCTTGCCCTCAGAGGCCAAGGGGTCACGAAAGATTTGATCAGTTTTTCAGCCATGAGTCATTGCTCAGCGTGTACATGGAGTGTGCTTTCTAAGCAGGATTTCAGAAGGCTGGAGGAAGAAATGCCGTGTGCTTTATTTTATCCAGGGGTTGGACAGTTCAGCAGTCTGTTCATGTGCCTGAGCAGGCTCTGTGCCTCACAGATTCCTCTAAACTCCGATTCTTGAACCAGCCACGTGAGAAACTGTCCAGAGAAACCATCCTTTTGCGTAGTTCACATACTTACTCTTGCTTTTCTTCTCACTAATGCTTCAGCAGAAAAATGGTGTTAATGTGTCCTGTACATGTATACCATATTGAGGAAAGCCCCAGTAATGAATATGAGCAAAATAGCTCTAGAATCTCACCATTTCTTAGGAAGCAAAGAATAATTTGTTATTGCAATGCAAGAGAACAAGTGTAGCTCCCAGAGCTTTGGCACTGGCTTAATTCATGGAGGAGTGTTTCGAGAAACTACATAATTGAGAATCATAAATACAAATATGGGAAGAATTAAAAGCTGGACAGGTTAGTTACACCCGTCATACACACAGATGAGCATTTGGCATGAATATTTGATGCAGAGTTTTTTCCACCCTTCTAAGAGTATTAGTGCCCCAGCTGCTACCTGAGGAAGCAGTTATCCATTCTCTGTGCTGCTGATAATCTTTCTTCTCTAGAGAAACACTGGTAATTAACCCTGCGTGCTGTTTCCACTGTCCACTCAACATGATCCAATACAGTCCTGTCTTTTAGGAAAACAGGTTTTCAAGCAGGATTCCTTGCTTAACAATGTTTTCTGTCTCCTAACAGAAGATTCTCCTGTATTGGTGGGTGAATTTGCACTGGTTTCATGTATTAGACAGTCTTAAAGGCGTTTTAGTGCTAGGATGTTTTCCCCTGTATAGCAGAATAAGAAAAGGGTACTGGCTATGCATGGAGCTGGAATGCAAACACTAAGTGTCAGTTGTAATGATTATAATTGTTTTGATTCTGTTTGGGTCTTTTTCCTTGAAGTGTCAGTTTTCTGCACAAATCTCTTCCTTCAAAAACATGCGTAGAATGACAAAAAAATTCCCAGTATTTCTTGTGATTTCACAAATATTTTCTGAGGAGTTTACATTTGCTATGAAGTCGGCTGGCACCCCAGCTGCAAGAAGGTTTTTGTTTGTTAGAGGAATTGGAATATGTTGGATAAACATGGACCCTGAGCTATGCCGTGTTACTCTTTAAGCAATATGAGCCAGCCCTTCTGGAATAGGAGCAGTCCTCAGCTTCCTGCTCCTCATTCCTCAGGCTCCAGGGTTTTTATGGCTGCTGGGCTGGGGCTGTGTCCTAGTGCTGCTGTACCTCCTCAGCAGGGACCTAGAAAGTCGCCCAGTCCTTGCATGGGAATCAACAGATTTGTTTGTTTTATTTTCTCCTGGCTCTCTGATTTTAGCATCTTAAAAAAGAAAGAACTTTACTATGGCTGAGTAATGGAACAGCTCCTAATAAATCTCCCAGGACTGCGTGTTGCAAGCAGAGGGCAAAATGAAGGGAAACACTCAAGCCCCTGAATTGCCAGTCCTGCTAGAAATCATTAGGACAGCTGATGGCTTGTTCTGGTGCACTCAAATGGCTGTTTTTCCCCCAAAGGTCACGTGGGAGGAGGGGATAACTGGACACTCGAGCTGCTTTTCAGCCAAGACTTGGACACTGAGGTGCAGGGAACCCGAGCAGAAACAGGATCTGCTCTTCACTGCTTGGGGCACTGTGTGTTTACCTCTGCCTGGTACAGGGGAGCTGAAACCCTGCACCCTGCTGGCCCCAAAGCCAGGTTCTGGGAAGCCTGTTCTGATCTGAGGTTATCTCAGGGAAAAGCTGCACAGCTCAGTGCCAAGCAGCCTGCATCTCGATTAGAGCATTGGCAGCATTTGTAATGCTCTAGCAAGTGTATTAGAAAGTCCTCCTTCAATATTTTGTTCCACGGGGTCTCTTTAGTGCGAAATATTCCTTCCATGTGAGCTAGTTTGTACCTTGAACTTGTATTTTATGGCTAATGCTATAACAGACAACCACATATCATTATTCATCTATTTTATTTAATTATTGATCCTTTCAACTTTACAAGACTTAATTAGAATTTGCTGTATTGAACGAAGCGAAAAAAAAAATTAAATTTGTTGAATTAGTAAATAACAGAGAATTAGTGGTAGTTTAGTGATTTAATTAACACAGCTTTATCCCAGCACACTAGTTAATGAAAGGCAAGCACTGGGCCATCTGGTACGGTTTCAGGAAATGTGGAAACAGAAGTGCCTTATTTTGTACTTTTCTCTCATTTGTTATTTGCATTTTGATGAGTCCACTGGTTCTTCTCTTTCAGATGATTATTCGCTTTCACCGTGAAGTCCCTTAAACACTGTAGAAACCTTTAGGATAAAATGTCTTTTCTAACAGTGAGGTGATTTTTAGGCCCTTTTCCATTTCACAGCGCAGTTCAATATTCTAAAGGGTGAACGGCACAATAACGGTGCTCAGTCCGCAAGGCCTGTAGCCATCACCCCCATGGTAGCTAATTAAAAGCTGCACATCTTTGCTCAGTGGTGGTCAAACTTAATTTGCTCACTCCAGTTACAGTTACAAGGTGCCAGGGGACAGGCAACTGTAGAATCTTGTTTTCTTAAGACCACTACATTTGTCTTTAAACTAAGAACTTCCAGGTTCCCAAAGACTCTGCATAATCTCAGAAACCTTTCCATGAGCTTGCATTATTCTGCATTCTGTATTCTCCTAGTTACAAAGTTCATTTAAATAAGGTGTCTTTTATGCAATCTTTCTTTAAAGGAAAAATAGATTAATGATCAAAATGAACTTTTAAAGTTATTTTAAAATAAGATAGGGTAAATATTTTGATGTTGAAATGGATGGCTAGGGAATTGAAGTTTCTGAATTATGGATGTTGGAAATTTTCACTTAAGTAATTCTGAATGTCACTGAAAATGTATTTGCACTGTCTGCCAAGAATTAAGCAGTGATATTTGAATTAAAACAAAAAAAACCCCACCAAACCAAGAAATCCCAAATAAAAAACCAACCAAAATAACAGCAAACAGAACAAAAGTGGTTCTATTCCTGCATTTTACTGAAAAAAAATGAAAACATATATTCTCCTGAAGGACTCACTTTTCCTACTAAGTATTTCTTAAAAACCATGGCTGTCGTGTTATCTCCTTCATCTGCTGAAAAAGGTCATTCTTTATCATTTATCAGCATCAGGATGAGAGTAGAACCGAGAGATAGTAAAAGAACTGATTTTTTTTTGGTGCTTTGTAACAATTTGTTTTGGCCATCAAGACTTTCTCATTTGTATCAATATACTCCTTTTATCATCTACTTCTTGTGGGTATTCAAATGCCCAGGCATTTTCTTGAAGACCAGAGCAGAGGGAGAATTGGGATGAATGTTCTGAAGTAAATAACTTCAAATCTCGTGTGAGACTGGACATTTCCAGAAAGACTTGGTTCTAACTAGTCAGTGATTGTGCCATCACTTCAATTGGAAATCTGAATATAACCTTCAAACCGTAGCTGGTAGTAACTACAGCGCTGGTGTTTCACCTGAGGAAGGCCTTTGGCTCCAGTGCTTGCTTGGTGACATTCACACAAACATTGAATCTTCTAGGTTGGAAAAGACCTTTATGATCTTTGAGTTCAACCATGAAGCTGACACTGCCAAGTCCACCTCTAAACCATGTTTGAGGGCCAGGTCTACACATCTTTTACGTACTTCCCTACACATCTTTTAAATTCCTCCAGACATGGTGATTCTGTTGCTTCCTGCTCATCAGATTTGCACTCCAGACCCTTCTCTGGAACTCACTTCAGCCCCTCAATGTCTTTGTGAGGTGAGGAGCCCACTACTCAAGATGCAGCCTCGAATGCTCAATGATTCCTTTGTCCAGATCATTGATAAAGATATTAAACATTGGGGCAGAGGATATGAGAGCTGTTTTGTCTAACACAACTAGGTTTTTGACACTAAAAGATGAATTAATAATACAGCTCTTGCTTAAAAAAAAAAAAAGGGAGTTGCCTTTGGTTGAGTTTATTCCTGTTACTTCCAAAGTGAAAAGAGGACTAGACATGGGAGTAGAAGCTTAATAGTAAAAAGATTCCTGAAAAAGTCTCAGGTGCCATTGGCCTGATGGGAGGGCTGCCGCAATGCCTCCAGCAGGGGCACTGAGCATCCACTCGCGGTTCCAGGGGCTGCCGGGCTGCTTTGGAGGATCGGGAGGGCTGGCAAAGGTCCAGCAAGGTTTCACCCAATCCACTGATGTTCCAGGCATGCCGAGGAAGGAGAGACAAACGGAGGGGCTTTCCCGTGCCAGGGAAGCACTGGCACTGTGTGTTACAGTTACATAAATATCAACACGAGGGGGCAGGGGGAGAGTACAAACATCCTATGAGGTGGGGGTGCAGGGTTTGAATTTGGTGGGCTTTGTACAGGATTGCAAAATACAGAGCCCTCCAGGGGGGAACCAGATACCAAGGGGGGAAGATAGCAGAGCCTGGCCATGAGATAAACTGAAATTGGCCAGAGCACACTGCAACAGAGGGCGGTGTCTCTCTTCTCACAAATTTATTACAGATTTGGAAAAGATGGAACTCAGGAAAGAACTTGAAGGATGGGACTGTCCACTGCAAAAAGGCAATGGAACATCATTTAGCCAGAGCTTGTTAGATTCAATCAGATTTCTAGCTTGTGATCAAGAATTTATAATTCCCTAACTTAAACACTGGTGGGTTTTCACTATAAAATTCAGATTGGGAAATGGCTTTATTAAAGCCTAAATATAGCCTTAAAGCTATTGCCTGCTTGGTGGGAGGGAAACAGAAGTTATTTGCCTTTTGAATCAGTGCTAATTATATTTTCCCTTGAAAACCTTTGCCATCAAGTTGGTTCTGCAATTAAACAGTGCAGCTGAAAAAAATGTCTGCTTTCTACCCCATAAATCATTAACTAAAAAAAGTTTCATTTTAGGTTGTTTTTTTTTTTTTTTTTTAAGCTGCTAATCATGTCGACATTGTTTGCCACAGGCTGTGTCTTTCTTGCATGTTGCATAACATTGCTTTCAACATCAGAGTGGATGTAAGCTGCAGAAACAGCTTTTCATCCAGAAACACTGCCTGTTGCAGTTCAGTTCTCATTTATCTTGATTTCATCTTTTCTTTTATAGTTCTTATAGTCCTGTCCTGAATAACTGTTGGTGTTTGGGGCTCATCAGATACCTCCTGGACTGGATGTTTGATGAATTGAACTTGATAGACATCCACTTTTTACATCCCACAGCCATTTCCAGTGTGAACTGAAGCACAGCGAGAAGAGGCAGCTGGAAGACTCACTTCTGACCTGGGCTTACATGCCAATAGGCTTGAAGTAGGAAAACTATTCCATGAGCCTGCCTTGTGCATCTGACCCAGCAATCATCCAGTCAGATGGATGGAGCAGAGAACATGAAACCTTTAAAAATCCCTGTCATGTCAGAAGTGAGTCCTCAGCACTGAGCGCTGTTCTCCGCAGCTCTGCTCCTCCTGCGCTGCACTGTCTGCCTGTGCAGACACAGCCACTGCCAGCAGAACAGGAAAAAAATATTTCAGTTTTGTCTCGATGGAGGTTTTAAGAGTCACTCTGAATAGTTGTGCATAGAAGCATAGCCTGCTGCAGAACAGGCTCGAGCTTCTGTTGTGCTCACTCTCAGCAACCCGCTGCTTGTGGCAGGATGTATGGGCTTTGCTCTGGAATGCTAAGGGACGCTCCTCTCCTCTCGCTGCAGACAAAGTAATACTCCACGGAACTATAAAATGTGCATAGTCTTTTACCCATGAATGGTAAGTTATTTGGGATCAGTGCTTTCAGTACTTCCCAGAAGCCACATAATTTTCCTTGGTAATCACTGTTTAACTGCTATGCTTCCCTACACAAATTTAATTTCAATTTTTCCCCCACAGTTGTAGTAATTTTAAATGTGTGACTGTAATTAGCTAGAATACTAACTGTGGATTGAGTTTGACACCATTCTTTCAGCACCATTTTAATGAAGAATTAAATATTCTTCATCTTTTCTGAAGTTTGACTTTAGTGTTGTAGCTAACCATCAATCAAAGGTTCATGTCTGCTTTCCATTACCTTTCCAGTCATATTCTGTTAGGCTCCTTTCACCATTTCAGTATCCAGGAGCCTAGCAGCTAGACACTAACTGATGCAGCTCACATCTGTCGTGTCTGGCTCATTCCTTCTCCTATTCACAAGGTGATAATTGCATCATCTTTGTAGTATTTTATTTTGTTGCCTTTTTTATTATTATTTGTATGTATATGTTCCTATTAGAGCAAAGGAAAAATGAATCATTGGCAAGGCTTTTCTTTAGTAGTTGAACATTTTACCTATGCTGTGGCCAAGAAAAAATGGAATAGCAGTGAGCCTTAGTGTCTCTGGGTCCTGTATGCAGGCAGTCAGTAAAGAGAGGGAGAACCTGCAGTTTAATTTAGGGCACCAATAGCTCATTCCATGCATAAGCAACACTTCAGCAGTCAGCCCGAGCTGTGAGGAGAAAATAAACGTGCTGTAATTTATGTGTTTTGAATCAGCTTTGGAGAAATGTCTCACTCTGGTATTGATGTGCCTTAGACAACGGTGGTGACCACATGGTCAGACAATGTGAGGATCCTCCTTTTTCCAGTAGAAAAAACCCAGAATTTTCCATAATTTCCGTCATCTAGTGGGGTATCTTCATTTCCTTACTACTTATTGGTAGTTTTCTTTTGTATTCACAACAGAGATGTAATCTCACAGGTACAATCTTCAAGTTGATACAATTGGTTCTGATATCTTTTTTCCTCCATCATGAGATATCATTTTTTTGTGAATCTATATTTTTAACCAGAGGGGAAAAAAGATGTGCTCTGATTGTGAAGAATAGTATCGCAGAAATGAACACTATTATTCACATTAAGAGCTTCAGCAGGTGCAGTGCATTGCTCCCTGTTGAGGTTATTTGGTTTGCAGTGCTGTTGGAATGAGCGGGGTATCAGCTGAGAGGCAGAACTAAATTCTACAATATCAGAATTGAATTATATTTTAAAATTGTTTTGTTGTTCTTTAGACTCTGCCAAGTTTGTGAGGAAAAGTAACTGAACTTGAGAGACTTACAAGCTCTGGTAACTCGATGGCTTTGATGCAGGGGGAGGTCTTAGTACTATAAAATATTTGTAATATCTGAATAAGACAAACCAGACACAAGTGGTGTAGAAAGTACTTTCTATGCATGTGTGAATCCCTCTGGAAAGATTGTTTTAAAAACAAACAAGCAAACCCCCCAAAACAAAAACAAAAGCCCAAGGAAACAGAGAATGGAAGGGGGTTTGTGTGCTAAAGCTGTGCTGCTCTCTGATGGTAATGGATTATCTACACCTATGGTTTTTGATTTTGTGCATATGTGAAGAGGAAAAAAAAGTGATAAAAATTGTAAGCAGGAAGTAGAAGACTTTTTTTTTGCTAAGGTAGAGTGTTTTAATCTCAGTGTTGGATTTCTTTCTATTAATCCTGTATGGTGATGATATTGTAGCATTATCCTGGCATTCTGCTGACATACACGGTTTCCTCTTGCAGAATGCACTCAGTTTCCCTTTTCTCAGTTTTATGTGTCCTCTGAGATCTTATCTGGCTACACTCAGGGAAATTAAGGGAGATTTGGGAAGGTACCAGTGACCTATGTTTGATTATTAAGTATTAAAAATGGAATAATAATAGGAAACTTCTGGTTTATTTGCAGCAGGTTTTGCTAAATCTTGCATAGCTGAAGCATCAATTATAATGTCTGCATGGTAATACTTTCTAAAGGAACTAGGCACCTCACCCAATATCCTGCCACCTTTTTTTTCACATTTACTGTGGGGATTTTTAGTTTATAAATATCTGCACATGCATATACCAGAGTGCAGACTAATAATTTTGTGATTATTGTGGTTAGCAATAATCAGCTTTTTTATTTGTAGTAATTTTTCATCTATATATTTGGTTTGCAAAAATGTATTTTTTAAGAAAGTTAATAAAAATATTCAGAGATATATTGTGTTTATCTGAGCCATTTTTCATTGATTGGTTGGGTAGGGGTTTTTTGCCCCTGCTTTTTTTTGTTTGTTTGTTTAACTTCTGTTGTTTGTTTGTTGTTGGTATTTTTGTTTGCTTTGTGTTGAAGAATTGCCGTAGCTGAATCTCATGGACATTCTTAAACAAACTGAGCATAATGGACATGAATTGGTGCAGTAATTGGTTTTGGCTTTTTCTTTGACAATATTATTTCTATCTAAGAATGATCTTCATTCCTTGTTAAGGAAAAAGACATTTCTCTCTCCAAGGGAACAGCCTCTTGGCCAAACACTTCTGTATGTTACAGGCCTAAATCCAATCCCCAATAGAACCAGAGAAACTGGAAAGGAAATTCTGCACTCACCTAAGGGAAGCTGTACCCTGCCACTGCCACAGGGCTGGGCTGTTGGTACTCAGTACTAATAACTGGTATTTCTCTAAGTCAAGCCTACATTCAGAGGGGTTGGTATCCTGCATGCCCTGATGTCCTGCCCAACCTCAAGACACATCAATACTTTTTTGTCGGTAAGGAATAGTTGAAATATATTTGAGCTTATTTATATTTTTCTCCATCTTCCTTGTGTGCACGTGTCTGCATCTCTCAGCAAGGCTTTTTCCAAGGAGCCATTAATTTCCTTGTCTTTTCATGGAGTATCTGGCCCAGACAGTTGCTCTTTCCATGTGGGCTGCAGAGTGATTCTTTGCGCCCCCCTCCTGGAGCAGGCACTTTAATTTTAGCAGGAAAGAGGCGAGTACAGTTTTCCATATGTCTCCAAGAAAATGCTGTGACAAGTTAGCCATTTTTAAGAAATATGTCAATACTTGAGGATGCTCACTTTAAATATTCAGTAAGCTGGGGGTTGTTTGTCTTTATATTCTAATTCCTACATTGATTTTCTATGATTTAGCATTCTGATTTCATTTGCTGTCACAACTTTACTTTCATGATTTGAGCTCAGTTTTATTGTTTTGCAAAACTGGAAGACTGGTGCCCTTGTTACCTACCAAGTCCTGATTTTTTTTCCAAACCTTAAGCTTTATAACTGTTTTCCATAGCTGGTTGTGCATCTTTGTCAACATCCTAGATCTTGTCAACAAGATCTCACAGTTGGAAACGGTTGAGTGTACATCCAACCTGAAGTAAATGTCCATGGCAGATTTTAGTGTTTTAGTGAATGCTTAAAGAACAAGCCATTCCTTCAGGTCCTTATTCAATAATTGCAGGTTCTCCTCTGTCTTTTTCTTATGACGTTTCTGGGTTTTTTTGGATTATTTTCATGATATAGCTTTGAAGAAGTTCTGAAAGCAAAACACAACTGCTTGAGCAAAACTATTTACTAAAGCATTGTGTGTATTGACCCAGCTAGTGGTTACTTTGGGATGGGAAATCAGAAGGGAAAGTGAACAGAAGATGTTACCAAATTCTGTATTCTTATAGTTTTGTTTGTAGATTATCTGTAAATTAAGTCAGGTGTTATTTTTAATGTCTGATCCACCATCACTCCTTATAGGGAGTTAAGTCTTTAACATATTCAATAATGTTTCACAAAAGTTTTTATATGGAGTACAGAATTAAAACAAAATTTTGAAATGCTTATCAGGCTAATATCTAAAATGTTTGTCAGTGTTGAAAATGAAACCTTAAAATGTCCTTGACTGATGGTTAATAGACCTATTTTGGGGAATTTAGGAAAAAAATATTCACGTCAAGGGTATAATTGCTTTCAACTACTGCAAAGTTTATTAATTTATTGGAGGACCAACAAACTATGAACCAGAAGAAGAAATATTTGTAAGCTCTGTGTGGATACAGACAGCTATACTTTAGCACTCCTTAGTAATGATCAGTAGGTTTCTTCCCTGTACTTCTAATCTTGCCATTCAGGTAAAATGGTGGACAGAGCCCCGCTCCTTAAATCTTGGGTAATTGGGCTGTTCATTTCAAACAGAAGCTATCCTGGAAAAGAATTCCAGCCCAAACAGAATAACAACTACAGCTTAACTCCTATTATCAAGTACTTCTATTATATTACCTGCGTAGTTGGTAATTAAAGAAAACTTGTAGTCACCTCTAACAGCTCTGGATTCTCTCTTGACATCTAATCTTACCTCAGCTGGATCAGTCTTTGTTTCTTCAGTAATGAGATACTCCTAAACAAGAGGAAATTAGAAATAAATGATGTAGAATGCAGCCTTATTTGTGGTATCCCGTCATAGATTGCCCAGAAAGTCTTTTAAAATTTCCTCAATCCAAAGGACAAAATAGATCAATAACCAAATGAGATATGAAGCGCATTAACTAGTTCAGACTGTGTTTGACCCTTTTAATTTCTCAAAAATTTTGTCATGACCTCCCCTCCTCAACCCCAGTCCAGGAAAAGCTATAAAATATATGTAGTAGGACTAACTAAAGAGAGGAAATCTAAAAAGTGTATCACAGTTTTCCCATGTACCTTTTGGAATGCAGGAAAGTAACAACCCTACGGTTCTGAGCTAGGCAGGGTTTTATATCTGAAGGTGAATGCTGTATCTCAGCAATGCAGCAGAATTCTCTGCACTCAGGGGATGCAGACTCCACCGGGGGGAGGAAGCTCTTGGCCAGGCCAGTTTGCTCTGGAGTCCTTGCTGTGTTTTCTTTGTTCCTCAGAAAAATAATCTCACAATGGTAAGCCTTAAACGTTTTCTCATGTATTTATACACCAATACAAGTGCATTTTTTTGCTTATTTTTTCATGGAAATATGAAGCTACATCATTTAATATTCAAAAACTGAAAATGTGGAAGACGTCTTCCTGAAGTATGGTTGGGTTTTTTTTGAACTATCTTTATTACTTTTTTAGTTACTCTGTTTGAAGTGTTGTTTGTCACAATCTTCTGGTAGACAGAAATCCATAAGATTTTGAAGAGTTCCTCTGAGGCTTATTTGCCAAAGTTGAAGAGAGTTTAATTTCTTGCTTGTGTAACCATCCTGATAAAAATATAAATTTTCATTTAGAGTCATAAAATAGCTTTAGACAAGGGAAGCCAAAAACTGAAGTGCTGTAACCTGAAATGTAAAAATAATTTTGTATATAGTCCCAAGAAGTTTCATTATTTGCTTCATGATTTTTCTTCAGTGTTATATGCCCCTGCATAGAGACATGCAAAAACCCTTTCTGTTTGCTGAACTTTTCAGCTGAATGTCCTTCAATATTTCTAATTTCTGACCACATTTATTGGAAAAATAGTTCAGCCAAACATGTTTTTATTTCCCAACCATTTCCTTACAACTCTGAATGTTTTTCTGGAGGGACTCTCTCTGCTGGTTTTTTGTATCTGTTCATTCCCAAAGTCATCCAGTTTCAAGGAGATTAATGTAACTCCCTGTGCTTGATCTGTTGCAAGTCCCTGCTCATCACACTGCTTTGTGTGGATCAAAGACCAAGTCTTTGAAGGTCATTTCCTCAGTTTCAGTTCATGGATGCTCCAATGCAAACTTGGACTAGTTTTCTTTAACTTGAGAAAGGGGGTGATGTGTTGGTTTTGGAGAAATGCTTATGTAGAGCTGACAGTTTTTGAGGCTGACTCTGCAAAGCTGATCCTCTCCTAAGACCTGCACTGCTTTGCCCCCTGCTTTGACAATAATCATGTTGCCAGGTCAAAACATTTGATGGCTGCAGCAGAAACAGGAATCTGAAGGATCTAACATTGCTGCTAAGAGGGAAAATGGAGGGGCAGCTCCCTAAGCAGGGAGTAACTGCACTCAGCAGGAATGGCTCTCTGCCATGTGCTGTCACAGGCACGTGCATTCCTATAAATATTGATTTCATTACCTTAATGACTTCATGGCGTGTGTTCTTGGAGATGGCAAGGTGCACTTTAACCTAGGCTAAAAGTTTGAGGTTGTTTGGGGTTGGCCAGAGAGAGTTTCAATGTTCTTGTCAGAGAATGTGGGCCTGATGCAGGCCCAGGGATCACTGGATATCGCTGGGATACATTCCCTCCCTCCTGCTGGCTGTAAGCTTTCCAAAGTGGTTCAGCTCAGAAAAACAAGCCTGTTTCACATGCTACAAGTGAAAAACCCAAATGATGTTAACAACTGCAACATGCTGAGTTGAAATCCCAGGCTTTCCAACCATGACAGGAAGGAATTTCTGTACAACCTGTGGATTTTTCTCGGAAGCAGACTGGATCCTGGTTTTACAAGGGAGGGTGGATTTGCCCTCTTACTTCAGGATGGCATGTTGAGCTGTTGTGAGTCGTGCTGAGAGGTATGGGTTACATCCTAGTCTGGGTTTTGTCAGCTGTGTTACCGTAAATGTTTGAAAAGAAATCTGATTTTGGTGGGCGATGAGTCACAAAAAATTGCCACCAGCAGAGCGTCTACTCAGCTGTGGCAGGAGCTGCCATTCCTGCAGCAACTCCTGCAGCAGGAATGTTGTCAGGCCTGGTGCATAACTTCGGAAATGACACAAAGGCCGTTCTCTTGCCGTTCTCAATTTTGGACTATTCACACGATCTGAAGTATTTATTATCCAAAATTGTTTATTGTAGCTATGCAATTAAGTCACCATGGCTCATGAATTGGTTCTTGCTGGTTTTAATAGAAGGCATTTAAAGATGGGGTTACCTGCTGTTTTATTCTCTATTGACAGGTTTAAATTAACCTCCAAGATCAGATTTCTGCTGGCTATAACCACAACTGTAAATTTAAAGGGCAGTTTCAGTAAATATTTTGTAGTATTTGCTGAAAATCCACAGCTTCAGCAAGCATTTCTGCTAGTAATTAATTTACTAGAACATGCCAAGAGCAAATACAAAAGGGATGCGAAATTGAAGTTAAAGCAAACGTGCTTTAAAATTCAAATAAATATTCCTAGATAAGATTTTGCAGCATTGGTTCAATTCAGTGGCAGTTCCTTGGGGGCTGCTGGCTTCTCCTGCCTTAGCTGCTGGAAGCCTCATTTGTGTTTATAATTGTTAATAACAACCAGTGCTGATTTACCTCTGTTTAAGGTGAAGCAGACTTCTGACCGAGCTTTGACTCAGCCCAAATATTTCCCTGGTCTTCAGTAATCGCCTGCTGCAGTCAGAGAACATAAAAACACATCTGAGAATCACTGCAAAAACAGTAAAATAATTTGCTAATGTAAAATAATTTCTGCCAGCAGAGAGACTTGAACTAGGACAACTTTGATCTTAGAATAAATTGTGTCTCAAATTGCTTAGATCTTTTGCAGATAGTACGAGAGCAAAGAATATGCACCTTCATCTTGATTTTCATTACCTTTTTTAATTCTTTGAGGTATATTGAAACTGATTCTTTGTGTTATCCCGTATTATGGGTAGCATTTCAGTAAAGGACTCTTTCATCTGTCACTTAACCCACATACATCATGGTTTATCCTTTACTGATTTATCCTGCAGTTGCATTCTTAAAAATAACTAAAAATTAGGACTACTACTGACTATATTTGAGTTTTTACAGATATTTGGGGTTTTAAAGGCAAAAAAAAACCCCTAGAGAAATTGCAGTTATGTTCGATAAACAAAGCTTTGTGTGTTAAATTACTATGTCTAGTGAACCTTTGGTAGCTGATTTCTATTAAGAGATTCTGGATAAACTCTCCTTCCTTGGCTTCCATTCTCTTTTTATTGTCTCTTGTGCTGAGTGATTTGTTTTGATGATTATAGATACTTTGTATTGCTTAGACTACAGATTTATTTTACATGCAAATATTATCCGATTCCATGTCTTCATTAAACTTTAATAAGGCTTTACGAACATAGTGCATAAAAGACAATATTGAATCAACAAAGCCTGTATAATGATGATTGAAATACAAAATTCAGGAAGAGTGATGGTGAAAGTAGCTCAAGTACTAGCAGTACTGGTAAGCATGCAGAGCCTTTAAGTCTGTTTTTAAGTTCTAATAGTTACAAAGTATGAAGGAAGAGCCAGGAGGGAAAAAAAAAAAGATGAGAATGCTATTTTTTCTGTCAGTAGCATACTTGAAAGTAAATGCTAATGGTATTCACTTATAGGTAGTGCATGTCATTTCTTTTAGTGTTTTTAAGATGATAAAATAATCATAAAATCATACTCAGTTTGTGGGTTATGGCATATGAGGAAAAATGTGAATAAAAAATGCCACACTTTTGCAAAAAGGCAGAAACAATGATTAATCTTGAATAAGCCCTGAAGAGAAGCCATTGGGTAAAAGAATCTGGTCCTAAAAATTTGTGTTGAATATTCAAGCATAAAAGTAAATCAAGTGCTCTGTTCAGTGCCATACTCTGAATTTATGGCAGTGCAAATAAGATATTTCTGCTGCCTTCTCTCTCTTGGTTGGTACCTCTTAAACTCCTCAGGGAGAATGCTCTACTTGACTGCAGCTAAGAAAGAAAGATAGAGGTGTTGGTTTAGGAAAGAGCTGCAACGCCAGCTGAACTGCAGTGTGACACTTGTGTTTTCCTGGTTGTGCAGCCAGGAACAATCTCCAAACTCCCCAGGAACGCTGGTAGTCAGCCTACAGCTGGAGTGTGTCACTTCTTGCTTCTGGAAAAGCCGTGTGTGGAGCTGGTCCGGGCTCAGGAGAGCAGCGGGCACCTGTCCCTGAGGGTGGGGTCAGCAGAGGCCCTGCCAGGGATGTCTCCTGGAGATCCCGGGCTCAGGCGGCTGCTTTGGTTTCAGCTTGTATCTGTGCTCTGAGGTTCTTCTCCCTGCACAAGGGTAGCTTTTACTACAGCTTTGTTTCTTTATCAGGCTAGCTTACAGTCAGGAGGATATCATTTAACTGAAGTGTATCTAAAATATTTTAAAGCCCAAGCAGCTTTCTGTTTTCGAGGCTGTAGGGCCCAGCAAGAGAGCTGAGGGTGCCTGGTGCCCAGTGTGTGCAGTGCCTGCCTGGGTGGGTTTCGTGTGCCTGGGCAGCGTGAGAGGTCCTGAGTGTTGCTAAAACAAGGCTGTTCTCCTGCAGCCATGAGAGTTAAAGGCATTCCCTACAGTATCCATGGTGTCTTGCTGTGAGATTGTTCCTGCTGCGTGAGGGAATTTCAAGGACAGGAGGTGGAGGTGATGCCAGACTTGATCCTCATGTGCACAGCTGACACCTGAGGCTGGCTTGCCTGGCAAGTGTGATGGTAGCAGAGCACACAGAGCTTACTGGGGAGTGCAGGGAGAACTGGTGACTCTTTGCTGTGTTGGTAAAGATGTGTTTTCCTGGTAGGAATGTTCTAGATAAGCACACTAAGGAAATCAACACGGAGAGGGAAAAACCTACCAATGGCTGATGCAAAGTGCAGGGCAGAGGTAGCCAGCAGGGTGAGTCTGAAAAGGCCAAAAGGCAGGTGGGGAGGAGGGAACAAAGCAGCAGTACTGAGGAGGGCCTTCAGTGAGCAGCCATATGCAATACTGAGCAGCAGGGGAAGGGAGGGACCAGCAGCTCTTTCTGTGTCAGTGTTGGAAGCCTGGGAAGCTGGATAGAGAGCAGCAATGTGGCTGGCTGAGGACACCTAGCTATGATAAGCATCTCAGCTGTGGAAGAAGGGGAATGATCAGTGGGTTTGTGATCAATGGGGTACAGAGTTGCCAGGCTAGCAGCTTTGCAAGGATGAGAGTGTAATATGTGCAGCCAGGAGAGTGTCACAGCGTGGAAGGTGTAGCATTAGAAATACTGCAAAATGCGAGAAGCTCTGCGGAGGCCTTGCTTGCGCAGGATTTCTGCGCACTCAAATAGTGAAAGATAAAAATCAAAATAATGAGGAATGTACTGCAAACTCTTGGTCAGGACCATGACACTGATCAGGGAGCATGAAGTGAAATCAAAAGTTGTACATTTAGCACACTTTATAATAGCGCAGGTATGTACAGACATGTACAGTCAGTGTTTCATCAGAATGAGGTATAGAGACAAAATTTTTGGACTGAAATTTAGTGTTGGGACCTTCGGGAAAAAAAAAGCCATTCTGAAATTTGTCTTAAGTTATACACAAGGTGTACTTCAAGGTGAATTAAAGAAAGACCCATCCATAGTAGTGTTCCTAATATAATTGTTTTATGTTGCACTGAAGTGTTTTATGTAGCAAGCTGAATAAATCCAGTAGACAAATACCTGAAGAAGCAGAACTATGTGTGTATATATGTATATATATATATACACATTAAAAAAGCAATTAGTAAAAGAGTTGTACTAATTGTGTGAAAAGCAAGATGCCTACAAAATGATCTCTAGTTTTGGAAAGTGTTTTGTTGGAAGACCAGATCAACCACCACATTTATAAAAGAAAGAAAGGGAAAAAATCCGAAACCAAACTAAGAAAAGCTATCAAAGGGCCCCAGCTCCTGGGAGCATGACTGCAAGGAGGCTATCATAGGGGAAGGCTTATAAAATTTCTTTAAAAAGAGTAAAGCTTGTCCAAATGAGAACTAGAAAGGCCATAAATCACAGCAGGTCAAATGCAGACAGGAAATAGAGTACTAAAAACTTGCAGAGCACCTTGCAAGTGGTGCTCAAGCTTCTGGTCAAAGGTTCTTAAATCAAAAGCAGGAAGTCAGATAGGGCATAAGTGGGACCACTTAATGACCAAACTGTGAGGAAGGACTCTGGAATTAGAAAACCCTAACACAGAGGTTCAGTTAATTCCTTTCATTGCTCTTTGAAGCCATCAGGGATGTTTCTACACCTGAGCCACTCTTTCTAGTAAACAGGGTAGAGGTCAGATGAACTAAATGGGTTTGTGTAAATATACAGCAAGTAAATTTACCAAAACAAACAGATGTATGAGCTGTCAGTAACTCAGCAGGTCAGGTGGGTTATTAACCTGAGAGAAACTCCAATGGGAAATCACAGAGTGGCTGCCAAGGCTTCCACCTGAGCACTGCAAACAGCCACAGTGCTACAGGGCTGGCAGGGAGCCGCTGGAATTCCCTGTCACTCTCACAAAAGGGACTCTGCAGGAAATTACGGCTTGAGTTGGATTTCTGAAGCTGGGAGAAAGACAGGGTCTGCCATAAGATGTTTTTTAGTGAAGGAGGTCGTGGTATTATTTAAGCCAAACCCTAAACAAAATTCCCAAGCCTGTAAGTAGGCTGGGGCAGCGGGTGGGACTCTCGTGCTGGGTTGAATGTGCACACAGTGGGCCAAGTGAGTCACATAGGGTGGACAAACCTTTCTTTTGTTCTGCCAAAAAACATTCTGCATATTTATAATTCTGTGTCTTCTTTCCTCTTCTTTTGGTTGTTTGGTGTTTCGGTAGGAATTTTTTGTTTTTAAATTTTGGGGAAGCAGGCAAGGTGATTAAGCAGGACCACAAAGTCAATTATGTGTGTGAACACACTGAATTTTCTGTTTAAAAAACAAAGTTGTGTATCAAATGCTAATGCTCTAGTGATAGAGTCTTGCTGATGGACCAGAATCCAGACATTAGGCACCCGCTTGCATACAATGAAAACACTACCAAAAAATTGCCTCAGGGATGGCTCACTGCTGAAATTTCCCACTGCCCAAGCAATTCCAGTCAATAGAATCAGCTCTGAGAATTGGACAGCTACCTGCGTGTTTGTATAAAATAAACACTCCATAGAGCAGGCACATCAGGGACAGGGTCAAAACATGAATGGTGTGAAGTCAAAACCAGTGAGGAGAGATGAAAAAACTCAAGCTGTGCTGTGAAATTACCATTTTTTCAGATATCTTCTCAACGGAAAAAAAAAATAGTTGATATGCAGTATCTGAGTCCAGTCGTTTGTGTTTTTTTTCATACTGAAATGGCATTCAGCCCCCTTTGAGGGTGTTAAAAACTGTTGCGCTGGGGTGTGTCTAAGGCTTGGAGCACATGGTCACTCTGTGGAACTGAAGACTTCTGAATTTCTAGAAAGCTGCATCCAATTTTCCCATGTTGACTGAATGTACACACAAAGGTACATCGTAGCATCTTACCTGAAGATATACATACAAATGGTTTGAAAATGCATCCTGCTCTAATACAACTTTGGTAGTTTAAACCTATTATAACTTTGATGCAATTGAGTAATTCTTTTTTGACCTTTTTTGCTTAAGGCTCTGTTCCTCTGTACTCCAACCCATCAGTTTCACGTGGGTACTGCTGCATTGTTTTATTTTTTTCTGTTAACATTCCATATTCACTGATACCAGGGTACCGTCCTTTTTCTCCTGTAGCAAACTATAAGGATAGGCTTTCTACAAGCCTTTGGCTGATTTGCAGTCTAAGTTGTTTTCATCAAATCCTTTCATGGTAACAGAGAGAACAGTTTTGTCTTTAACACTGTGGGGGGCTTTTTCAGGCCAGCAGCCAGTCTTGACACGGTATTGTTGATAAATATAATATACTTGGAGGTATCATTTCCCAAGAGATGTCAAAAGTATCTCCTGTGGGTAGCAGTGGCGTGATCACAGCTTGGCTTTGCGTGGTGGAATGCAATTTGCAGAGTAAACAGGGCATCTATTGCAGTGCTTGTAATCACCTGCTCTTGTAGGACTTCACAGTTTTATTATGCCTTCATTACACAGCAAGATAAATGTCAACTTTGACCTCCATCTGCAGAGTGAGTGAGAAAAAGGGTTTCAATAGACAGAAGCAACTTTTCACTTGCAAAAACTGCCTTTTGATGGTACTCGCTAAACTAAAAAAGCTAAAGGCTTTGGAGAGAGAGACTCTGTCCACTTGTACTGTGTAGTGAAAAGACATTTTGGCCATCCTTGTCTGTAAACACAAAGTACTCTCATTGTCGCATGCTGTATCCACCTGGATTGGATGGGGCATATAAAAACCTGCCATCAATGCGAGAGCAACAACCTGCTCATGCAGGTGTGATTAAGCACTTAAATATCAGTAAGAATACAGGTATGTCAAAGATGATTTGCAATGAAATAAGAATTCCAGAAGCTCATCATTTTATCAGTTACGTTGCACTTGCTATACATAAATATGACAAAACTAAGCAATACTAAAATTTCAGCACTTTGATTTCATGCCTTCATTTGGATAAAGGAGACATGGTACTGAGCAAGAGCTCTGGGAACATTACTGCTGCAGCCATTGGTTAGGTTTTAGCTTGTTTTATGTGTTTGATAGTTATTCACTTTTTAAAAATTGCTCAAACTTTTTCCACCCTTAGCTGTATCCCTGTCCAACTTTTATATCTTGCAGAGATATATCTTGTGAACCATCCCTGACCTCTCATCTTTAGAAGTTTGATTTATCAGGAAAACTCTCAGTATCTTCAGAAGTAGTCTCAAAAGTATCTGTATGTCAGGGGATTTATGAGTTTAAAAATCCACGATGTATTTTAGGAGGTTTCTTAGCTACCCAAATCTTGGAATATATAAAATATATATATAGAGAGAGAGAGGGTTTTTTTGTTTTGGTGTTTTGTGTGGGTTTTTTTGGGGTTTTTTTGTGGCTTTTCCATTAGCTGTATGACTGTAACACTTTTCTCTTTTGTTTTAGATAAGAAAATTATTTAACTTCTTCCTAAACCCCTTTGAGATACACTGGTTTAGCAAAATCTGTATTCACACAGAAAAAATTGAAATCTGCATTTATTGAACAGCTGAAGAGGCTCTGAGTTCTGTATTTGATAACTTATAACCATAAACTTGATTGAGATCCCATGCAATGCACTTGTCAAATGTTAGACTGTTAGTGGAATATGTTTGTACTGGAGCTGTAAACGTAACACGTGCCACCTCTACCCAGAGCTATAAAACTGCCATTTGTTGTGACATTCATGTCACAGTGTAGCCCCAACTTTCACTATATCTGAGAATCCTTATGTGCTGATGATCTCCCCGTGACTTGCTGGCTTGCAAAACCATTTATCTTGTTCCTGGTTGAGAAAAAAGGATGGAATTTTAAATAATGGCAAAAATACACCTGCCTAAAAAGAATAAAAATAAAAAATGTTCTGAGTGGGGAATATGCCTGAGAAGAGATGAAGGTGCCTCACATCAAGCTTAATTAAACTGAGAGTGGCATGATCATGTTCGTAGGTTGTCCTTATCTGTACTCTTCAGAGGGAAATTCTGTAATAGACTTTATGCATCATGATTTAAGGGGTTAAGTGTGAAGCACAGCCTGTCCAAAAGGTGAGCAAAAAAGGTGTACAGACACCAGGGAGGGCCCTGAGAGCAGCCTTGAGAGCTCCACACCCGTGGGTAATGAGCCTGTGGCTGCCGTCTCACTGGAGCACCTGTCTCACAAATCAGGACTGGCTGAGCACCCCTCACACAGCCCATGGGTTTGGAACAGGGGATCCTGTGCTGGGATAAACTCAGAGCAGACTCATGTCCTGCCAGAGGAATGGCTCATGTCAGCCAGCTCAGCCTTTTCGTTTGTGAACTCTTGTGATGGAATAATGGTGATAAAGCCTCACAGTGGTGGTATCTCAGATCTAGTTTTACCTCTGTGTAAAATACCTAAATTTATCTTTGTGTGAAAAAGATTAGTCCAGTGGCTTATATGTGTAAATTTTCCAGTTTCAGTGTCTTGTGCAGCCTGTCAGAAGTAAGAATAATTTCAAAGGGACATATATTGAACTGTTCTTCAGAATATCAGCTCTGCACGTGGAGATTAACAAACTGTCAGGACTGATTTAAGATCATTCTGATGAGTGAGAAGGTAGAAATGCATAAGGAAAAAGATGGTTTCTTCATTCTTTTTCACATAGCTAAGAAGTTGGAAAAAAATCCTATAGGAATATTTTAAGATTAAATTATTCAGAAGTTATAATTATTGAAATCTTCAGAACATTTTTTAATTTTTAAGCGTCATGGTTATTGGGTTGTCTGGTCAAAGCAATTTGGCCAGGTTTTTTTAACTCAATTAGTTTTCCAGGACAAAAAGATTTAGTTAAGAAGCAGCTCTGTGAAGTGCTTATTCTTTTGAATATTTTTCTTAAAAATGCCTGGCTACAGTAGTGTGTGAACCAAAATGTTTTGGATCCCCACCTCTCCTGAGTGTGACCTGAAGCAGTCACCAAATCTACCTTCAGGCTCATCCACTTTTGGAGCAGCTCCTCTGTACTACAGGCAGCCTGTGTCAAGAGCCGTGAACACAGGTAGTTACAGAGAAAATATGCGAGTCACCGACCACAGAGATGCTATAAAGCAAATTCCAAGCTCCTTTGGATGGTCTAAACTGCTAAAAATACACTGCTTGCTGACAGGCTGAAGTATAAATACTGCCTGGAAGAGAATGAATTAACCCGACTGCTTATAGAAGAGAATTCCATCTAATCCTGTACCTAACATTTAATTTAGTCATTGCACATGATGAATAAAAATGCCAGAATCAAAATGCAAAATGCCTATTCTTTCAGGACCAGAGTCTGAACAGATGTGCCTGTGTATTGAGACAAGGTTTGAATAGATCTTAGAAGAAATCATGTGAAATTCTTGCCCATTGAAGACAATGACAGAATTGCCATTGACTGCAGACTTGAGTTTGAATGCAGCAACCTGATTGAGTAAAGGATTTAAATGCATATAATCATAGAAAAAGTGATCTGATGAATCATGGCCCTATCTGTGAAAATTTGCCTAATGAAACTGTGTGAAATTAACTTTACTCACAAAGCACACCTGTTCTGCTGGGGAGATGGCTATAAATATCTTTGTGCCACCTGCCCCAGCTATGAGAGCTTCTATAAATCATATAATTCCCTCTGACAACTGGTACCACCTTGAGGGCACCTTTTGCTTTCTTTGTGCTCTTTCTGAAAACATGTATTTGCATAAATACAAATTTGTATGCCAATAAATTTTCCACCAGATTTCTTTTTCATCCCCCAAACTGAAAAAAGTTTAACTTATTTGTAGTTTTGTGTCCCCTGTTACCATTCCATGTAGAGGCAGGCTCTGAAGTAGGATGTGGTCACTTGGGAATTATGCCCTCCTAAAACACCATCACCTGTGCACACAGTCCCATAAACGAGTTGTTTCAGTCTGGGCTGAGTCCAGATGGAAAGAAATTACCTAACTGGAAAACCAAGAGTTGTCAGGGCTCCGCTTCTGTATCAGTCTGACTTTCCCTAATCCTCTCTACTGTTCCTTCTCTATTTGTGACAAATTGCCCTTTCTTCTGTCAGAGGTTGAATTTAAAGCTAGAGCCCTAAGAAGGCCTTGCTGTAGGTTTAGAGCTTCCAGGCTTCTGTTTACCTCAGCCTCTGTTTACCTCTGGCTTAGACTTAGCTGGGTAAACCCAGTACCTCGTGCATCAGTGAGAGGGCAGAACTCCCATTCCTGCTCTCCAAGCAGAGTGTGAGTCAACAGTGTTCTGCTGCTGAGAGAAGGGTAAATACCTTATTAGGCTGGATAAACAGTGCAGACTACAAAAAATGCAATCAAGTGATCCCATGTAAAAATACAATGATTTTCCTTCAAGGAGGATATAGATTTATTGGTTGGTGGCCAAGGAAGAACAACCCAGAATATGGTGATTGAGAGAACTGCAGTTTGTATAATCTTTAGAAGAAAATCATAGGGGACAGAGCATAACTGTTTTCAGTTATGTGAAAGGCTGTGGTGAAGAGGAAAAAAATATTTTTTCTGTGTTTAGGGCTTATAAGACAAGTGGTGAACAGAAAAAAATGGTATCATGAAGGAAAAAGCACAGTATCAACCCCAAGTCTGTGATAACCACGGTGTAGTGCTGCAGGACAGCCTAGAAGGGTTGTGGGACCAAGAAGGGACTGAGAAAATACCATAAGAATGACAAGGGCAGAGCAGATGGCTCCCCTGACTTTTGATCTCAGTGTCCAGGGCACTTTTGGAGTAATGGCAATCAGTCCTTTGTATGTGTAATCTGTGGGAAATCATCCTGTTGGCTCTGGAGAATATGAGCTGGGTAAAGTGGCACATTGAACATGTCAAAAATACAGATCTGAGTAACACAGTAAAAGTTTTCATTGCAATACACCTATTACCCTCCAGTTAATATAATATAGTTGTTCTTTATTCTGCCTGTATTTAAAATACACATTTCTACCAGCAATTAAAACCAAAGGAATAAGATTTTCAAGGTTACTTCACCCACAATTAATGTGCAATGACTTTATACTGATCTCATTTTTTACTTTAGAGCTGTGGAAAGTGCTAATGTTTTCTTTTTTAAAATTTGTCATAGTGTGTTTTTATTTTATTTTGTGTATTTCCTGATACATTGACTGTATTGACAGAGATCCAGTTGTAGAAAATGTTTGCTTTGGAGACAGTGTACAACAACAGTCTATCTCTGTGGAAAAGGAGAATTCCTTTAGTGTTAAGTTGTTAGTTAAGCATAATTTTATTTAATAACTTTTCAGGTGGAAGGAGTAAATGAGGCACTTAAATCAAAAGTAACAGTGATTGCTCTGTGCTGCTGTTCTTACCACAGACCTAAGAAGTCCTGGTTGGACTTCAAACCATGTATTAATCCTTCATAGACTGAGTTCAAAACTCCCTTTGAAAATTTGAAAGTTAAGGACCCACAAATTTCAGAATGACTAATATCTTGCTTAAGGGAGGAATTCTTTAATGAGGTAGAAAAAGACTGTGTACTGTCTCCCAGGTAGTGTGCCCATTAATTCATTTGCGAGATGCTGATCTATGGAGAGGATTAATTTAGGCTTAACTGGCAACCACAGCTTAGACCAATTTGCTCACCCTGGTTGATCTGTGTTGTCCAGGGAGTTGGGTCTGGAGGACACTGTTACCCTCCTGGGTGGGACATGAGGTTTTTTTTGGAAGGTGGAGTGCTAGGAGTGGAGGATTTATGCTGTGCTGAAAGTCCATACTGTATTCTGTGTATCGAAGATGTCGTTCAATGTTGTTTATTGTTACTAAAGGAAAATTAAACACTCCCTTCTAATTTTTCCTTTGTGTCTGGGACAGGTAAAGTGGCTCTGTAAAGCACATGTTAATACCTCTCCTATTACAATCAAAGGACCTCCAATACTCACATGAAAAATCCACAATAGCTGCTGTTTCTTCGTCTCAGTATTTTTCTTGCAGCAACCCTTCCAAACTGATATCTTGACTTACAGGCTGTCACTTGTGTTTGCTTTCTGGAGCTAAACCTGCTAATGTTCACACCATGCTTAGCTGAACCTGGGACCTGTGCTCACCCTTGGTTACACATCAAAGAGAATATTTTTAAGAGATTTTTGCCTGGTGCAATGACACGAGGGCGCCACTGCTGTAACACCTGCCTCAGAGGAGATCTGCCATGACTCTGAGCGAGGCAGCGGAGCTTACAGCTCCTCCTGTTCACTGCTGAGGCTGAGGGCCTGCTGAGGATCCTGAGCTTGCCCCATTGTGGTGTTGCTGCTACATCTTCCAATGTTTAAAACTTGATCAGCAACTATTTCAAGATAAAGCATATAATTCAGAAAAGCACTGAAAATGCAGATAGAAGTGGAAAAGGAGAAGCTCAGAAGGGACAGACTGATGGTGCATTTTTATACTGTTTCTTGTATAAGGAAAGAAAAAGAAACAATAATGGCTCAGAACCATTACTTGACCTCCTTTTTATCCCACAAAATGGCCCTCAAAAGTAATAGAGGTGATATGTGTTACAAAGAATCGTGCTGTGGCTGTGTGCTGCCTTCACACTTGCATATGGCTCCAATGGACTGGAGCTGAGAACATGTCCCTGTACTGTATCCATTAAACAGCACAGAGCCACAGGATCAGGACAGCTGGGCCCTTTAATTTTTAGTTCTGAGCTGGATTTGAAGATCCAGACCCGTCAATCAATATTACGAGACAGTATTTTTGTAACTAAGAATGCGGTATCTAAGGTAGACATGTAGAGTTGTCCTCGTTTTTGGTGAGGCTAAAATGCTTGAAAATGAAATGTTCTCCGCTAGGCTGCTGAAACTTTAAAACAGAGCATTGATTGGCAGAACCCCCTGAAACACACGCGTATGTTCTATCACAGCCTGAAGAGTTTGCAGTAGAAAGAATCTTCTCTGTGTCCCATGTTGCTGCCTTACCCCAACTTGGCTGCTCAAGGAAAATATCATCATAAATTAGCTACTCCCTCTGTACAGGATGCTTTTAGTAAGCGAGCAAGAGGTGCCTCTGGAAGCGAGCCATGCATCTCTCCAGCAGCTCCTTCAGCTTGTGTCCCTGCATCCACAAATCCAGCAGGGTGTTCAAATTACTCCATTTTCCTTTATTTTCTCAGAGATGCCTCACTTCACACCATTATAGATCTCAGTTTATTTCTCTATAAACGATCATTACTCTTTTTTAGCATTTGTGGCACTTGCCCACTGTGGTTGTCATTGTTACAAATCGTCATTGTCGCCTCCCTCCCTGGCTGTGCAGGGCACTCTCAGTTACCTGGAGCAACAGAGGGACTGGGGACAGAGAGGTCATAACAAGGCCATGCCCCCGTGCCCTGAGGAAGGATTGGGAAGGCAGCTGGAGCAACATGGGGTGGTCTTCAGTTAAATGAGTGAATTGTACAGGATTCTCCCTAAATGCCACATGGAATGACCGAATGCTGTTAATTAGACTATCTCCAGGGCTGTTAATGAGAGTGATTTGTGTATTTCTTAGGAGTAATTTTTTTTCCTTAATTCCCTCTCCAGTTTGGTCTTTCTACCGTTCATTTTTCTTCAGCTTGTCCCAAAAGAGCTTGGAAAGCTACAATGCAGTGTTTAGTTATCCTATTGCATTGGCTTGAGAGGATAGACATTACCACCATTGCAACTGTCTAAACAAGCTCTTTCTTTCCGTAATTCCTCTGTCAATGATGATACATGAAAAGTCAGGAGGAGAGCAGCTTACAGCAAACCAGAAATGGTTATAAAGATGAGAAAGTATTTTTATGTATTGTATTTTAAATCTCTTTCTATTGCCTCAATAGAATCTGGACTCCAATTCTCCAGAAGCTGAAGGAGAGCTTTGTTTTGATCTTGGTCGGCTGTTGGTTGGCATCTGGACTTTAATGAGCTTCCTTTGCCTTCTGCTGTACCCTGTTTGTAGCTGTTTAGCTAACTGTGTCTGAAGAAACCCTCAAGATTTGCAATATTTTGGCAACTCCTTTTAGATCTTACAATGATTAATGATCTTTAGAAAGTTACATGTCCTGGAGTCAGAATATAATACAAGAATTTCACTTGTCATCTTTTAAAAAAAAAATACTTCTTATTGAGATTACTTAAAGGAGCATGCATATATGAACAGATTAAAAAGCCCAAACCATTAGACATGTGGGAAGAAAGATAATCCTGAAGTCAATATTCCATCCTTTGCAGAAGCAGGCTCAGGACAGTGAATGTTTATACTTCATTCTGGGAAAAGATGGAAATTGCCTGGCCATGCATATACTTCTGTGTACATTCTCTAGGCTATTTCTTTTCATGATGTATTGACAGCCATCCTTTCTCAGCTTGGAACCATTCCTGCTTCTCAGCAGTGATAAATACATTTGCGTAAAGCACTTTAATCTGGGTGAAGTCATCTCTTCACTTGGTGCTAAAATATCCCCAAAAGCTTTGAGGAGAGGAAATTGCATGTATTTGATATGTGCGATGCAAGCTCCAGATATTTAACTTCCTCATATCTCTGCTTTATTGTCTCTGTCATCTTTGTCACAGAACTTGCCTGATTTTCTCTTGATGAAATTGGGATTTTATGCTGATCAAAACATTGTCAGAGCATTTTCTGGGTTCCACAGCTAAAGCTTTTTTGGCTTCAGCACGACATTTGAAAGTTTATCTAAGTCATTGGTTTGTAAGCAGAGGTGATCTTCTATACCTCTGAGATTCAATTTGAATTTCATAAAGATACATATTACTTAATTATATTTATTTACTTAGATTATAAATAATTAAAGAGTGCCTGTCCAAGTCTCCTGGTGCCTCAACACATCAATAACAATTCCATCCCCACTGTGTTGAATTAATTATTCTAACAGGAACTCAGCCAGACTACCTTGAGTGGAGACTTTTCAATTTCATCATTACTTTGAGAAACAAATCCATAGCTTTCTCCATAAATCTTATCAAACAGTACCTTCTGTGCACTGCTGCTTCTTTCCTGTCTCTCTCCTCTAAAGCTGAAGAAGACACTTTCACAGTTCATTCCTTATACTGCATTTTGTTTTGCTCTAAGCTGGCTAGGACTTCGGGAATCATTTTCTCAGAAAGCTTCTAATTCTCTGAAAACACATCCATCTAAAGATAAATTTAAATGTTTCCCTCAGTTTTCAAATTATTGAGTAGTCGACATTGTATTTGATGCTTTGAGTGAAAATCCTTTACTTATTGTTTGAAAAAAAGTTTATTTTTTCTACAAACTTATTTTTGAATGTAAGTCAATCAAAGAAAAAAGTAAAGCTAAATGAAATATTTAAATTATTAGGTGGCAGTTATTTGACAGAGTCTTTACTTGAAAAGTACTTCCAAGATCATCTCTTTTTCCTCTGAATCAGGACAACGCAGTGAAAAAGCAGCTTCGTTGTCTTATTTTCACACATTGTTTGTTTCATTATGAAAAGCCATTAAGGAATGTTATCAGGGCTCTGTGTGTGTGTGTGGGTAACCTTGCTGATTAACGGTAATGTAGTGATAGGTAACTCTGAGAATATGTGACATTGCCCAGAGGGTTTATGGGAATAATTAAATTTGTTGTTCCATTCACCTGCTCGTGTTTTGTGCTGTGTTTGTATGCAGCACTTGGCGGAGAAACAAGGAGGGGTTTTAGGCTGTTATTTCTTATGGGTTTGTTTGTATTTCAGGACAGATCATTATAATAGTCAGGAGTGTTGCTTTGTGTTTGAATTCTGTACAGGTCATAACATCCAT
The DNA here is from genome assembly GCA_013400735.1 of Pomatostomus ruficeps. Taxonomy (NCBI): domain Eukaryota; kingdom Metazoa; phylum Chordata; class Aves; order Passeriformes; family Timaliidae; genus Pomatostomus; species Pomatostomus ruficeps. Next base: position 55,445 of record VYZT01002716.1, read on the forward strand.
TCTGCATTTTCCTTCTTCCAACAAGTGAAAAAAACCCCAAAACCCAATCAACCAAACCAAAAATGAAACAAAACAAATAAACCCCAAACAAACAAGAAACCTACAGGAAGCAAAACCAGAAAGGGCTCTTTTGTGACTGGGAATATAAACTCCTGCTCATCTTTGGAGCCTCCATATTGCCAGGTGCTATCACATGCCTGCACATGTGATTCAATGTCTTTCCTTCTTTAGGTGAAACTCTAGTGCATGTATACCCATCAAACTAATATACCTAAAGATTTTTTTATTTTATTCATATGCATACAAATCAAAGTAATAGCACACATTCAAAAAAAAAAATATTAATCTTATCCCTCCCCTATTTCTTCCTTTTTTTGTTGTAACATGCAAGTAATATTTCTTTTAAAAGAAGCTAAATAAAAAGTAGAATATTAAATGCGTGAAGATTAAATACCAAGGATTCAATAATAGTAATCATATAATAAATGCTATCTTCGTAATATCTGCTGTTGGTTTTGAACAAAATGAATCATACAGCATAATTCTTATGGAAGCCTTTAATTATGGATGTGCTTTTTGTACTTCAAAACGGAACAGTTCTATGACTGTAGGGGGAAAAATTAGGCTGAAGCTTTTATGAATCTTAAAAGTTCAGGATGAAAATAAAAATTAAAATGGTGTCTTAAAATGAGAACACAAACTTTGGGTTATTATCTCTTACAGGGCTACTGAACTCCTCCCACCATCAAAGTGCACCAAGAATTTTGGAAACTTTGACAATTATAGGCTCTATATAATCATTAATGTCATATGAATAAATAAAGCCTAATTAATTCAACACTAATGAGCTGACATAGGTTCAGGCAGTGTTCTTCACTGAAGGCTGAATTCCCTCACAGTTCTGTCAGAGTAATTCTTCATTGTTGTTATACAAATTACTTTTTAAACTCTATAGTGGTCTTAAACAGCACAGTATTGCAGGATTTAGTGAAATCCATTAAAAATGGTATATAATCAATAATATAAAGTTGATAAGTTGGTTTTTTTCCCCCGGCAATTATTATTTTATCATATGTTAAAGATAACTTCACTGGCAAATAGGAGTAGAATTTGTATGTGGATTTGATACATTTGGATTTAGCCAAAATAACAGGATAGAAAAAGGATTAAGAAGATCTCTGTTAGAAAGGCAAGTGCATATTTATGGAAGGAAGACTAAATTGAGCCTTGCTCACATCCAGGACGATGTTTAAATAATCCTGAAATACTTAAATCACTTCAAAGCATTTTTTATCTTTTATTGAGTTCCTTTTCAAGAAACCCCTGAGTTCTTGGTTTTCCTCTTTACTTCTACCATAATGCACATCATGCATCAGCTTCTCTGTGAAGTTCTTGAATTTTTTACCATATATTCTGTGTTTCCTGACAGCTCTGCCATTTTTGTGGAAAGAAAGAAATCTGGAATCAGATTATCAAGTTTAGTGGAGGGAGTCTGCTCCAAATCTGAACTTAAAAGAGAGTTCAGGAGAAATGTTCATGTGCAGATAGAACGTGAAGTTTGCAGACACTTTTAATACCATGAATGTTTGGGCAAGGGAAAATATGGAGAAAGTTATCTCTTCCTCTCCTTGCATTTTTGTAAACCCCTCAGAGGTTTTGTGTAGAGAGAGATGAGAGAACCCTGCCACCTCCAGAGCAAAACTCTCCCTCACTCAGGTTCTCAAGGGCGAACCAGGCATGATTCAGCCTGTAGGGTGTGGGTTTTACCATGAAACCTGCAGGGTGTAGGTTTTACCATGAACCTGCAGGGTGTGGATTTTACCATGAACATGTTCCTGCACCCACTGGATGCTTGGGAGGAACCCTTGCTCCGGCACACCTGCGCTAGGAATCAGATTAAGCTGCCAGAAAAGTAACTACTGTGCTTTGAGGTATCTATTTTTTAGTGTCATGCTGCAATTCTGGCAACAGAAGATGCCGTTTCAAGTTTTTGAGCATTTTCCGGTGCATTTAAATGCATGATAACTAGATTCATTTAATTTGTTATAGAAGTTTTCAGTCTTTGTATGAGTATTTTTTTTTAAACTACTAGAGTTACAATGAAAACACTGCACTGGTTATATTTTTCCACAGCCTGTGCACATTACAAGGACAAAATTCATGTTTAGTCAGTGCTCTAAAGTGCTGGCTAATCTTTCCTGTTCTATTCTAATACCAGCAGTTCTACTGCAAATTAACATGTTGTAAAAGTTGCATCTGTCATTTAGGGTTCAGAGCTGAATTTGCTCAAATAAGTACTTTAGAACCAAATAACCCCCCTAAAAGGAAATCCAGCAGTGAAACCCAGACTAAACATACTTATGAGAAGGTATGAAATAAAAGTTATTAATATACCTAAGTAATGGTATATTCTTCAGATAAATTAATTAAAATACATCTGTGAGAACTAGGCTGAGCTGTGAGAAGGTATGAGAAGAGAAAAAATATAACACGAAAAGTTCATTTTGGAGGAGACATTAATAAAAACCGGATGACATGCAGCAAAGGAAATTAGCTGCTAGTGCACAGGGGCATGAATAATGCTGGAGGATGTATCACATAACTTAATCAAATAGGCTGTAACAGGAAGATGCAACTGTGGTTTCCTTAATGACCAGTGGGTGATGTAATCAAATGCTAAAATGCACATTGTCAGGTTCTGATGAGTTTCTATCAAAGCAAAGTTGGGGTATCACTTACCCAGGAGTTGAGGCTGATAACACAGCCTCTCTCAGTGAGCGGAAGGAGTTGGGAGCAGACAGGATCCTGTAATGTTTCTGTGACGGGAAATAAGCTTCTGTTATCATTCTCTAATGTAAATATCACATTCCCTCAAGATACATATACTTCTGCTGCCTTTGGTAGGGCACAGAGCTGTGAATCTTGCCGTGCTTGGGCATGAGACGCGGTCAAGGCTGCTGCAGCTGGGACCCAGCAGATCTGCAAGAACCTTTCAGGAGTTTCTGGCCTCTGCCAGCAGCTGCAGGCTCTGGCTGTGCAGCTCCATCCGGGCTGGAAGTGCCTGGATTAACTGCGTGGAGACAGTGTGAGAATGACTGAACACGCACTGCCAGGTCTGAGTGAAGGATCGCTCTCCTTCAGTGGAGTGTGCTAAACAGCCCTGCTAATGCTGGCCGTGTAGAACTTTAATTTCTGTTTCTCTCAGCATTCTGCACTGTGCCAGTGTGTGTTTTCATTGGAGCAAACCCAAATGTAAGGCTAATGGAGTAGTGACCTTTGCAGCAGCACGGTCAGATCCCAACTGAGTAAGCTGTGCTAGGCCCAGGCCCAGGCGGGCTGGGTGCACCTGCCCAGGCTGACTCACAAGGCAGGAACATCTTTTCTGTGCTCAAAAGGGTATTTGGTCCTTGCTGTCTTCATTACACACTGTAGGCAGAAGACTCTTTTCACCAAATCAGAGTGGTTTAGCAGCAGTTTCATAGCAGGGATATAAGCTGTGAATATAAGAACCAAACAGAGTCAAAATTAAGACTGAGCTCACTGATAATCCTGGGCTTTGCATTTCAATGCATATTGCTAGTTGAGTGCTAGATTGTGTTTTTATGACAGAGCAGATTAGGAAATAATTTGCATGTGAATCTCTCCAAGTCTGTGCAGTTTCCTTGGTAACAAATGTGGAACCAAGTTCCAAAATCTGCTTGTTGCTATTAAAGTACGTGTGTATGTGGAGAGGGAGGTGTTCTTATAAGTTTTTATTAAAGAAAAAAATAGAACTGCAAACTTTAGCAAGATTCTTGATTTACATAAAATGGGGGATAGAGGAAATGAAATGCTCCTTCACTCACCAGCACTTAACTCATACAAAAATCTCATTTCTCGTCAAACAGTACCAGGGTATTTTGCAATCAGAGTTTTCCTTTCTGGCTATTGCATATAAAACTTGTTATTGCTTATTATTTTGGGGAAAGCTACTAATAATTGGTATTTCTGTCTTTATATAAGGTATAGCTGCCTTTGAAGCTTCTTCAGAAGCCACCTGTGAAGGCTTGGAGTATCCTGCTTCAGGGCTTCCCAGCTCTCCTCTGGGCCTCCCCCAGGAAGGACCCTCGCCTTCAGTTCAGCTCAAGGGAGGTTTCATGGCTTGTTCCACAGAAACTGGGTAGCTTGGACTGGGAACAGCTTGTCTGTCATATCCTGCTTTTTCAGTGATGGTTAGGGAGGGGTTGAAGTTGAAGTTTTAACCAGATGATTCTTTTATGCAGCAGCAGAAGAACAGAAAAGATATTGGAGAAGGGAGAGAGTGACGACTGTGTTGTGCTAGCTGAAAGGTGAAATCATCCTGGTAGTGGCTGGAGCAAAAAACCAGGGTACTGACCTTTTGAGAAAGACTAGTTATCCCCTAACTCTGCATCCTGGAGCCATGAGACAAAAAGAAACCTCAAATACTCCGCTTTACCATCACCTTCCTCCCCCTCCAAAACCCCCAGAATCAAACAAACAAAATCCCACAAAAAACTCATCAACCTAAATAAACCCCAAACTTGCAATCCAGAGAACTTTCCGAGTCTAGGCCACTTTCTGTGGCCTTATTGAACCAGACAGTTTTGGCATAAAATATTTTGCTATTAAAGCATCCCCAGTGCTCTCTGAACACCAAGTAGCTGATGTTTTTCTCGATTGTTTTCTGAAACTTAATCTCAGTTGTCTTGATGGTGAGTTTTTCAGTGACTTTTCAGTAAAAGATTGAATGATAAATCTGCCTTGATAACTTCAGAAATATAGCTGAAGACACATAAGCAGCTTGGGGAAAAGTATTTTTCCTCCTCCCTCATCTCTGCTTGCTTTGTTTGCTGGTTCACTCTATTTCCAGTTTGCAGGTTATTCTAACTAGACTTCCAGTTTGAACATGAAGTAAATTAAAAGTTTAGTTGCCCTAAAATTTATGCAATGTATGTACGCAGGAAAATTCTAAATAAATAAAAAGGAGGTTTCCTCTTGGTAGGAAAGAATAGCTCTTGTTCAGAAGTGTAATTTTTGAAGACATTAAAATCATAAAATAGGTTCTGTAATAAATAAAAGTAATTATTGTTCAGCTTCTCTCTTAGAGGCAAGCTAAGCTACTTCTGCTGCTGCATAGAGTTTTACTTCATGTTATCAGACTAAAGTGGTTTTTCATGTCATGCTGGGTTTTATTCCTTTAATGAGGCATACAAGAATCAGGAATAAAAAGAGGAAAATTTTATTTGAATACAGAGGACCTGAGTTACTGGAAGTTCATCAGCATGAACAAGCTTTATCTTCTTTTTAATGTTGTATCATTGAAGGCTGTGGCACGATTAAAAAGGGCCTTATTGAGTGTCAGGTTGTGTGGCAGAAATTCCCAAGTACTGCGGGAGATGGGCTGTGGACTCAGAAATTTAACTCCAAGTCAAACACACCTTTATTCAAAACTCATTTTCCTTTCTTTCCCAATTTTATGAGTTTGTAGATGTACTAAAAGGCTAACATGAAAACATGCAGGGGAGGGAATTCTGTCTTTTTTTTTTTTTTTTTTTGTAGGAGGGACATTATGCAAATGACAAGAGTTTGCATCATTTCGAAGGGCACAGTGAAATTTTCCTCTCTCTAGATTGTAATTACATTTCCAGTTCCCTGCCAGCATCTGCTGATTGCCTTTTGCAGCTTCCTCGGGGCCTTGTCAATCCATTGATTAAAGAAATATTCTTTAAGTGGATTTGTGCTGCATTTGAATATCTGATACTATTTTGATCAGGGCTGAATGCTGATATGACCCTCAGTAAATAGCTATTTGTAATTTTTTGTTATGATGGATCTTGCGACATCAACTGTTTCTCTTAAGTTCTGGACTTTCAGATGGTTGCCCGAGAGATTCAGTTGCCACTCATGAATGAGAACTTCTGACTCGTGTGGCTGCAGAAAAAAACCTGAATCTGTTACCAGTACCTGTAAGAGGGTCCAGAAGCTAAAAGGCAATGAAAGCTGATTTTTTTTTTTTCTAAATAACATTGAAATAATAAACTTTATGCTGTTTGCTTCTCCATCTTGGTGGGTCTAGCTTAACAAAGTTTCTGTTCTTACTGGCATTTTTGACAACATGTGTAGTCATCCAGCTTATTTTTCACATCCTTGTATTTGAGGCAGTTCCTCCAGGATTACCTCACCTCTCAGGCTGAAAGAAAGAACCAGATTTGCTCAAAGGGGTCCAGTAACCTCTCAGCCCCCATCAAGGGCAGGGGGATAAAGCCTGTTCTTCAGAGGTTTTGCTGAATCGTGACTAAAGTTCTTAGGATCGAATTCATGCAGAGAAACATTAAGTGGAAATCTTATTTGCAGGCACTGAGTAATACATCCTCCTGAGAGTGACCTTTGGTAACTTCAGATGCTTTTCCATAAAAAAAGCTCTGTGACTGCTGAGTATACACTTTGCAATAGGCAAAACACAAAATTTAGTGATAGAATAAAAAAAAGCGCTGCATGTGTGGTGAATAAAATATGTGTTCTCTTAGAATCCTGTTTAGAAAAAAAAAAAAAGTTGTGCCTGTTAATGGAATTTCAAGACCTATTTTGCTACTGCTACAAAAGGGTGCACCTATATTCTTTTAAAAAACCCCTATGATCTTTTCAAGATTAGTTTAAAATTTACTGTAATTAATTATTCCAGTGAATACTTATTAGTCAATTATTGTTAGTATTTGTAACAGTTAGGGGAAATATTCATTAGCTTAACGATCCTCAGGTGTGTTCATAATTAGAATACACTATCAATTTATGCCTATTTGAAGAAAATTGTGAAAGCTCTTTTTCCTGAGTTTCTTAAATATACACATCATCTTAACTCAGATTCATTTTTTTTCTACTAACTCAACATTTTAATTAAAAACTCTCCACAGGTGATAGAGGAGAAAGTTTTTTAGCTTAAAGGTGTCTTGAACATGTAGGTTTATATAGACCAAAGGGACAATTTCCCTGCATAGCATATGCTGCAACATTATGAGAATTTTTTTTAAGAACTGTTTTCCATAAACAAATAAATGCATACATGCTCACATGAATAAAAGGTGGCAGTGACTTATGGCATACTGTATAAATTTGAGATTATTCACAATCATTCCTACCCATAGTCAGAACAGTTTTATTCATTACATTTATAACCTGAACTCAGCTGATGTGGACTCTGACTTTTGAATTCGATTGAGCATGGAACAGAAATCCAGGCTGAAAATTCCCAAAATAATGTGCCAAGCCCTTCTGAATTAATACTGTCTTTGTATGACTGTGTTTGAGGAAAGAGCTGTGAAGGTACAACAAAGGACAAAGTTATTAAATGTGTACAAAATTTGTAAGAAGGTACGGACAAGCTGCAAGGATTGTTTACTAAAGAGATTTGAATTTGTTAGGCTGAAATATATTGGAAGTTCATGAGGAAACAACAGCTAAATATCCCAATAACACAATGATTTTAAAACAGGGAAGCTTTTTTATAGGAAAAAAGTTTTTAATATGCTAATATTCGTGTACCTGGCCCTTAGCAAAATAACAACAACAAGCTGAGGCAATAGAAACACTCAATAAATGAGAAAAGTTAATGTGAGATGTAACTACTTTAATTTATACTAGGAATTGCTCTCAATGTGTATGCAAAATCATCTTTCAAAGCAACCCGTATTTTCACATAATTTCTGTAGATAAAGCCTAGTCATCAGCTATAAATTAAAAAGAAATAAAAGTGCATGCACATGTAAATGATTCACACATGGCAGTGTAAGGGAAGGTTTTAGTACAAAACTGTTTTAATAACACTGGAGAGTCAGAACTTTGGCTTTATTTATCATTTGCTTAAAAAATCAGATTCTGCTCATCAGCATCCAATTTCAGGTGAAAAAATATATGTAGAAAAATGTTTGTTTTTTCCTAAATCAGATGCATTTCTAAGTAAAAATACAAAATCTGAATAATTACTGAGGTAAAAATCCCCCCTTTTTGTCTACAACTCCTCAGGGCACAGCACTCTTCTGTGCACAAACAAAACGCTGAAAATGAATGAGCAGTGTCAGAAAGTTAATATCATACATGAATGGCAAACCCTTAATTGCAAATGTAATTTTTAGGTAGGTTTTACTGGGGGAAATCAGTTCCATTGTTTTTCTGGCTCCCATTGCAAACCTCCCAAGTTAAGGGGTGGTGTGTTTGTGGTAATCTTACTGCCCAAATGTAAAGTACTCTGAAATGGTCTTTCAGAAAAACTAAAACGATAACACTTCAGGAAACATTTTGACTGCCGACTGGTAGTCAGTCAAGACTCTTAAATAAAATTCAAATAGATTCCTAAATGGTACATTCTCCTGAAGCAGACATAGGAAAGTTATCAGTATAAATCGTTCTTGCATGTATGAAAAAATAGGTACTTTTTCCCCTGCCCCTGTAATTGTTGCAGGATGCTGTGCTGGCAAATGTTTCTGTTAAGGATGTGTCTAAATGTCTTTGCTGTCATACCTTTCAGCAATTGTGCTTGCTGACTACATGTTTTGTGAATTTATTTTGATAGTGCAGCCACAAGAAATACAAACTCTAATTCTCCATAGTAATTCTTGGGAAACATGTTCTTATTTTGTGACTGCGCTTCAAAATCTGAAAAATAATTGATGACTATCATTACAAAATAAGCTTTAATAATGGAAGTAAGAACATAAGGGCCCTGATACCATCATTTGGTTTAATTATGTATGCTAATTAAATTATCTCCTCGTCTGTGGGCATCTGCAAGTGTGGATAACAGAAGAGTGATGGGAAAATGGGAAGAAGCTGCCCTTGTGTTTGTGATAAAGCATTCATGTAGTGGAAGGGCCACTGTTCCTTTGGCCTGACAATTCTTCATCTGAAAATATGATGTTTAATATAGTGTACAGATCAAAATAGAGGAGGTGTGTAAGCACTCACGTTTATATTTAATGTGTAAATATTGGAAACACTTACTATTTGTACTTCTGTCCGTTAGAACACTGACCAGTGATAATTAAAGGTGAAAGTAGTTTGTATTTGTCAGTGTCCCTTTTGATATAAAAGGTCAATAGTAAATGTTTTAATGTTTTCTTTTCCTTCATAAGAAAAGACATATTGTGAGTGCCATCAAAATGAGTTGTTTGTTCTGTTTCTGGTGATGCAAACACAATTGGATTTTTTTTAAAAAATGACTAAAAGTAAGAAATTGAAACTTATTATTCCAAGTTCTGTGTCCCCAGGCAAGGGATAAGAAGTTTAGTTGCACAAAAGCAAAAGGAATGTTTGTGACTAATGTTAGTCTGAAAAGCCAACTGGTCTGCAGAGGTGGATCTGTGCCTAAAATCTTTTACTGGGAGATTGTTCTGCATTGGTGGTGGATTAGTATTTATAACTAATAGGTCTGCAGATGATAAGAAAAACACATCCAGGTACTTTTATAGGTAAGTTGATGCACAGTCAGTGGCAGGCGTTTGTCCTTTGTTGCCATGGCTTCACTTTAGCCACAGATGTTATTTCACGTTTCTTATTGTCATTCTCTCATTGCGATATTTGCTGTTCTGTATCACACTCCAATTATTACCTTATGTTGATTTACCTATTACATACCCAGTAACATGTTTATGTTGCTCTGAATCAACCATTCATGTTGTTCAGTTTCAAAGAGCCTGTGCAAACTTCATTAGTGCCGTAGGTATCCTCGAAGGTTTGCTGTGCCGATGCAGCTTTTCCTTGCAAGGAAAGATGCCTTCCCAGAAGGATTATGCTGCCCCTTCAAACAGCAAAGTATAGAGACGAGAAGCTTTTCCCAGAGTAGGGCTTGGGTTTATACACAGAGTAACATCAGAAGGTGTCACTGGAGAAGGACTGGGTTGTTTATGCCTGTTTAAATCAGTACTGATCATTCTCTGGGCTGTTTATGACAAACAACAGAACAAGTCCTTGCACACAGATTGTCTGTGTCTAATCACTCGTGCTGTGCCTCACAAGCAGATCACTGACATGGGCAGCTCTTGCCTGCACAAGTCACCCTGTACTACCAGCGTGTGTTAGGGAGTGACTGCTGTTCTCCTTCCTCTAACTGAATTGGAGTCACGAGCTTTGAGAGAGCTCAGATGTCAGCACGTTGACGTGAGCAGTTTCACCAAGATGGCAAAAATCTGAAGGTGTGGGGGAGGATGTCAGAAGGACACATCTTGAGTGATGTTCTTCATCCTCTCTGCCTCCTGAGGTCCCTGCTGGGCTCTGGTCTGGCCCTCGGCAGCTGGGTAGCTCAACATCACAAATCCTAGGCCTTTCTGATGTTTGAGTTTTTCACCGTGGCGGTGAGCACGGCATTCAGTAGCTCAGCTGAAGTGACTACAGCAACAGTCTCTTGATGCAATTTTTCATGCTTTGTGCTTGGCTAAACCTGTTGGATGGCAGCCCACAGATCTGAGCAGCTCATGGAAAACATCAGAAATTCATACATTTGAGTGCAGTCCATCTGCAGCTCTCTGAGGCACATTTCACACCATGGTGAGGCTTAGGCTGTGAGCAGTGACATGCAGCTTGTACAGTGCTGAGGGAGCAGCCTGGCATATGTTTGGGCTCGAAACTCACTGCCTGTTTACTGACAGGGCTCACTTCTAGACTTTAGCACATGTGTAAACAACTTTTAGGAGAGCAGCTTGTCCAAAGCAGTCTCAGGAATGCTTTTGGGGACACTTCGGGATAAAAAGCTGTGGGAAGGACTTCTCAACTGAACATTTATTGATAGACCCACACAGGCAAGTAATCTATGCAAGTGATATATGTGTGTGATTTATCACTGAAAGTTTTTCAGAATTTAATTGAATTACTGTGTTTCAGCTATTTAATTTTGGATCGTGGAACTTGCATACTTTGCTTTACTACCAGCTGATTCCAAATCCATTTTCAGCACTTAATCGGTGCTGGCACAGAATTGTGTTACAGAAATTGCTATCATTCTTCTCAGCACCACCGTCAGCTGTGGGGTTGGATTTTCTGTTTTGTCTAAAAACAAAAAGAGGCCTGTCTCGCACTTTTTAAATGGTCTGATTTTGTTATCTGTTGAGTGGATGACATCTTCCTTCATTATCCTGTTGCTTTTTGACTGAATTTCATTTTCCAAATGCCAGTTGATACAGGTTCCTGTCAAACTGCCCATTAGGTTCAGCAATTTTCTTGGCTGGTGAAGGGTGTGACTGCATCTGGCTTGTTGTAAACACAGCACACATCTGCCCTGCATTGCATTTCCTTGATCTCTGGGCGTAAATGATGCCCAGCAGCTGTACCTGTGGAGCACTGAGGGAGCATGCTGCTCCCAACACCCTTTTTTGGACAAAAAAAAAAATTTCCCAGGCACATTTTAGAGAATGGTCAAAGCTTGCTTTAGCTCATACATTCTCTGGAACAGGTATCTCCCTGTCACTATTTATCATTGTTGTTTACTTAGTGTCAGGTGTAATCCCGATAATCGAAAGCATGGCAAAGTGTATTAACTGGCTGCTTCACATGTAAATATTTTGGGAACTGCCACCTCCATACGTGAGATCATGCAGTCTTTTCATCTTGTATTTTGTAACAGAACAGTTTGGAATGTTTAAATTATGGGTCAAAAACTGAGTAGATGAAGAAGCTGAGTAGTCAGCCTGTCTTTTTAATGAGCATTCATTACAACAGAAGCTGAGCTGCCAATTACTGGCCACTTCTTCTGGCTACTCATTAACTGTGTTTCAGCATGAACCTCCTATGATTTGGCCCATGGCCAGATCAAATTCAAATTTTCCCCATGTCCAGAATAATACTATCACTATTTTGATAGGCAAGTAAGCTGCAAGTTTCATAAACCCACAGCAAACACTAATTTGGGTATGACAAAAGGGCATCTGCTCTTCTTACTGCCAAGAAATTGCAGAAGTGACTGTATTTAACAGCAGTAGATGACTTTCACTTTATTTAGCTTGAATTATGACACTGAATAAAATATTTACTAGATAGCTACCATCATGCTGCCCCTCAGAGCAGTTTTAGGGAAGTAACATGTGCAGCAGCTATAGGCCTATACTGCCTCTCTTATTTGCTTTCCAGAGTTCATTGCAGTCTGTGAAAACTGACTCTTTATGTACGTTGGAAATGCAGAGGAAAACATACTGGCCTGTTCTTAAGGTTGTGATTTTTAGGGATTTTTTTTTTAAATGTGTTACTATCACTGCACCAGCAGAACTTTATGATATAGACCTGATTTCAATTTGATCTTGGTATGGAAAGACCAAACTCATTTCAGTGTCTACTATTGCATTTGAGTAAACTCCATAAAGTTGTTTGACATTTTTCATAGCCCTCATCTGAAGCACACCGTTCCTTAAAAGATTAACTCCTGTGAATTCACATTCCAGATTATGCAGATGCCATCTAAGAATCCAAAATAATTTTTCAATTTTTTTCCTCAATTCTAGCTTAATTCATTTTGAAAAAGGTGTTGTGACATTACCAAATAAGAAATTCTCCATAAGCAAAACAAATACATAGGCTTTCCTAATATTTATCCACTGTAGATATGTAACAACTAGGGCTGTATTTTGCTTTCCTGATGTTTGTTGTATTTTGGATTTTAGCAATATTACATATTTTGAGGATAAATGCAGTGTTTTGAGTTCACAGAGTGCATGTTAGATTTACTTGTGGTATTGGGAGCTATATAAGCTTCAGCTGGTGAATTGGTGCCATATTCCATCTGTTTTATGGAATCCAACAGGAAAGTGTAATGGTTGTAGTGGTAGCGGTTCCTTAGAGAATGCCAGAATTTTATATTCAATAACTGGATCAAGAACTCCTCTTTTATTGGAGATCCTCTATCCAACTTCTCATTTAAAGGGTGTCTTTCTGTGAACTGGTTACATGGGTGATCATGGCCACCAGGGTACAGAGCACACTGGGCTTTAGTGAAGTCTTATGCAGCGTTAAGATAATGATTTGTTAGATTACTTATTTGTTTTTTGAGGGTGTTTTTTAAATATATATTAAGGAATTATTTTTTCTTTTACTGAGGTGAGAAATTCTATAGAGGAACACTTTGGAGAAAGTTTTTAATTTGTCCAGTGAAATGAGCATTCTCTTGGAAACCCAGAAGTTGGGGGACCGCTGGGGGGAGATGGATTTTTCCTTTCTTCTTTTCTCTGATGAGATGTGACGTCTTTCATGATGTCTGTTTGACAAAAGCTTCTTTTGTTAATATATTTTGAAGTTTTGAGTCAGCAACTTTTACAAAGCTAAGGAGATTCTGTTTATGAGAAACTGTGCTGTCATGTGCTGCATCCCTCCTAGTTCCCACTTTATTCACATGTGATTTGCAGTTATGCTAAGCCTGTGTTCTGCCAGCCACCATTCTGACTTGTCTAAAATAAGGCAAGACATTTGTGCAAGGAATAAAAAGATCATAAGGCGTTCTGTCAGTTTTATTGGTTTCTCCCGTGAGTTTCCCTGCTCTCCAGACCTCAGAAGCCCTTATTTATCCCAGAAACCTTGGAATTTACAGACTGACTTTGCTAAAGCACTGCTGAACTTTAGAATCCTCATAAGAATGCTGGAAATCTTCAGAAAAGCCTTCTATGATATCAGCAAATATCTCCCATGAGAAGCCCTCTAGCACACTGAAAAGTGTTGAGCAGAGATAAACGAGTGCGTGATTCTCATTTAGAATTCTTCCTTGAAAAACACGGAGTCTATGAAGCTTTCTTATTTGTCCTGGTGTGACACATTATTCTTACTTCTTAGGATCCTGTCAGACAGAATGTTTGGCTTTCAAAGACTATTTTTAATATTTTAATGATTGATCCAGTCATTAATGGATTTAAACTAAAAGAGGGTAGATTTTCTATAAGGAAGCCACATTTTTATTGTGAGGCACTGGCAGAGGTGGCCCAGAGAAGCTGTGGCTGCCCCATTCCCAGAAGTGTTTGACCAGGCTGGCTGGGGCTCAGAGAAACCTGGTCCAGTGGAAGGTGCCCTGCCCACAGCTGAGGTTTGGAGCTGGATATGTCTAAGATCCCTTCCAACCCAAGCCATTCGATGAATCTGTGGTCTCTGAGACTGCTGTTTGTTGTGGTGAATCCTTGTTTGAAAAAAAAGTGGAAAGGACTGAAATAATTTTCTTCCTTTTTCTGGAGGTTTTCAGCAATACTCTGTCCAAAAATCTCTCTCTGCTTTTGGCATTTATGGTGGAACAGCCTTTCCAGCCATGTTTGGTGGCTGTAACCCAGCTTTAAATGTGGCAGAATAGAGTTCACAAGGTCATGGCAGTGGGCTCCACTGGCTTTTCCATTTTGCAGCCACTGTGTCATGATCATAAATGAGAAAGAAGACTAAATAAAGAGTTTTAAACTGAGTAATCATTGTTCTCTATGCATTTACAATACTTCCCTGCTGGTATTTAAAAGATGCTGTGCTTAGGGGAATGTGGCTTAGTGGTGGCCTTGGCAGAGTTAAGTTGGTTGGATTTGATGATCTTAAAGGTCCTTTCCAACCTAAATGATTCTGTGCTTTTATACTTTGGTCTTCTGGTCTTCTCAGCACTTTTTCTTCTCAAATACTGGTTAGTGCAGCCTTGAATTCAGCAGTTAATTCAGTCTGCTGGACTTTGGGGCTTATTCACGGTTTTGTTTTGGGCAGTGCTGCTGTGCTGGAGCAGAAAATGCTCCATGGCAAACAAAAAGCAGCTGTTGACATCAGTTTCAAGAATTTTTGAAGGATATGATGGAAGCAAAGATGACAGGCTGATTCTGTCTTGTCTCCAGCTCTAAATCAAGTTGTGAAAGGCAAATGTGTGAAGCCACAGTGAGAGGTAGAAAATGTTCTGTATTTAATTAAGCCTTTAATCTGTAATTATTTCTGTGTCTATGAATGACAGCATTGTTGTCAATAACTATATAACTGGAATTGAAATTTGCCTTAAATTTATCCCATTAATTTTTCAGAAGATTATAGTTTAAATGAAATGGAAAAATGCTAAATATGTTGTCTTTCACCACAGTTCCCCATATTGTTTTGGTCCATAACCTTCCATAATAATTATAATTCTAAAATCTCCATTTCATATGTTACTCCTTCACATTTGAAGTTGTGTTTGATTATTTTTTTTTTTCAATTCAGCCCCAACCATGGCTTAAAGAACTTCTGGATCGCTTGAAGGAGTTGAGGAGAGAGAGGACTGAAATGAAGAGCAGAACTGAGGGAAAATTAACTGAGCCTGAGAAACTCTGCAAAGTAGGAATTAGCAAGTAATTTAACCATCAGGGGCCACCGCTGAGCACAGCTCAACCAGAAACCTCTAGTCTTGAAGAGAAAAAGCACTTCTGGACATCTCATGTGAGAAGTGTATAAAACTGGGGTACTTTCCAAGTCACTTTGAAATGAAATGAGATAGTTACCACATTTCCCTGAGTGCGATAAGGAGAATACAGAAATGAATAGAATACTATAATCAAACAGCATTTCAGAAAGGAAGCCAAATGTAAACTTCCCTCTGAGTGCAAAACCCACTGTACCTAACAAAAGAGTTCAACCTGAATTCAGGCAGCAATTTAGGGAAAATTAATTCACTTTATGAATCTATTTTGGTCCACCTACTGCTGTTTTTCCTAAGTGAATACATTGAACAAAGAGGTAAGTGGGAGCTGAGGAAATGGTAGATGAGGAACCCTTAATTTACAAAATTATCTTCTGAGAGTTTTGTCATTAATTATATTGGTAGAATACAAAGGCTTCAAAATCATACTTTCTGGATGATAAATTCCTTTGTTTATTTTATTGGAGCAATACTTGTGCTTTCCACATATTGTAAAACTTAAATGACTGTGAATATTGGTTCCTCAGCTTTTTTCTCCATGTTTGTAAAGCAACACTTTCAAAACTTTGCAGCTTTGTTTCATTTGAACACCATGTTTCTAAATGTTCATTCTATTTTGCATAATTGCAAGTTACAATACCCTCATTTGTTTGCCAACTGTACAAACTATTACGAATTTTCCTAATGAACATGAGACTGTATGAACAGCTCCTGCTTGAAAAGATGTGGCCGATGCAGTAGAAGATTTGCTTCCTTCCGCAGCAGAGGTGGATTATAAAGGAATTATTTAATCAAGTTTGAAAGCCTGATGGCTTTTTAGGTGGCTGACCAGGTAGTATTTCTATACAAAGCACAGCAAAAGCTAGGCAAACAAAAACTTGGTAAATAAAAAATAAAGGTGAAACAGTGAATGGCTGGAGAGGGGAAGAGTTGCATTATTTAGCATGGAATGAAAAATTCCCGAGGCTGTTGCTGACCTGGGCTGGAGAGGCCGTGGTGCAGATGCACTCCAGCACAGCGGTGTTGGCTCTGGCCCTGGAGAAATTTGCCAAGGATTGGTTGCTCTGAGGGATGAACCAGGAGCTTCGAGGAGCTGGTGTGGAATGGAATTAGGTTTCCTGGAACTCGTGGATAACTGAGCCTAGACTGAGGTTTGCTGTGCCAGTGTACTCATCAAGAGGGTACCATTTAAACTCATGTGACTTCTAAGGGATCCCTGACTTTCTGCTAAACTCTAAAAGAATCACTTTGGAGCTGAAGTGATTACTTCTTGCTCAGTATTGTGTGTGCTTTTACGGTGTGAAATTTCCCTTGCTTTATTTAGTGTGAGACCCTGTTATTTGTTTTGGGGTTTTTTTTGTGAACTACTTAGCAACTGCCGTTGGAGATTTGTTACAGAATACTGAAATGCGTGTTTTGTGTGCTTGGATGAGTGCCATGGACAGGGATGAAGTGGAGATAAGTGTTACTTTTTTGCGATACCCACAAGTATTGTGAGGGCTGGGCGTGGGAATAGGTTCTGTCACTAGGTACTGTAGGTTTTGAAACCCTTTGTAATACCTCAACTTGCTACATAGAGAGGGAAATGTAGCAACTGTTGAGTCGCTGCAAAAAGATAAAAATTTGAGATAAAAATTAAAAGAAAAAACTATGTTACTAGAGGTATAAATGCTCAGAATTAATATTGCAGGAAGGACTGTGCTGCTGTTTTCAAGGGTGAGTCACTGTGCATGATGAATACTTTGGAAAGTATTGTTGATTTTTAATACAATGAACTTTTTTCACATCTCATATGTTACACGTCTACTGCTGATGCTCATTTTCCTTTCATGTTAATTCAAAGCAGGAGTAGTGCATCTTCAGATTTCAGAGTGAAAATGGAGATTATTAATTAATTGTAATAACTAGTTTACAACCATGTTGGTTTTCTGTGTTACTTAACATACGAAATACAAATATTTTTAAAAATTTGACGGCTGTTGTGTTTTACCAGGAAATTTCAGTTACCACCTAAGAGCAGTGAATGTTAAGGAAAATTTTACAAAAAATTCTTCAGAGTGATTTGTCACAGAAGGTTTTATTTTCAGAAATGACGTGCTGGGCAACTGTCCCCACACCACTTAAATTGGTGTGCATTTTTAGTTCAGATTCACTTCACTTGTTTTTTACATATGCTAACAAACTATGTCAGAGATAAACTGTTAAAGAAACGCCAGGATAGGAAAAAGAGATTGATGGCTGACATCCTTGAAGGACAAGCTGGCTTCTCATTTACAAATAGCAGCATGTTTTCTTAATTATGGGCACAGAGAGCAGCTTGGCCTATGTTGATCCATTGCACCAGTGTGAGAATAACCTTGCCTTTGTGGGAGTCTTAGACGTTCTCAGAAGCACCTTTTCCTTTGCCCTTGGCTTTGTGACCCAGCAAAGTTAGCTCCTTTCTGAGCTCCTCTTCATTAAGTTGCATTACATTTCAGGTTGCTGAACAGGAAAAATGTCGCCTCTTTTTGCTGTTTGTTGATATGTATTTCTGTTTGGAGAGCACAGTCTGCTTTCCCAGTGAATTGCTAAGGAATATTTAAAATCTGGAGTATTTTCTTAATTTTTAAAGTTGGGAAATTTATAGGGGCAAGAGTAAGGACTCTTTGCTATCTCTTATCTCTGGAATTAGCAGTCTGTAGTTAATAAAAGCTGGGTTTGTTCAAATATGTGCATTTCTTCCTCTATTATTCAAGACTGCTACCTCATATATCAACAAAAATTGTATTTGTTACTATTTTAGTTGTAGTTAAATGAAGAAGCAAGATACGTGGAAAACCCTAAGACAAAATTCTGTGACACTGAATTTTAGAAGCTTGCTTTTAAAACCAAGATTATAGCATATAAATTTCATATGTGATCTCAACAGTTCATAATTCTCTATAACCTGTTAAACCTTATGTAGATTTTCTGCTAATTGCCCTCCGGGAATTCCAGATATAGATACTTTATATTTTATGACAACAGTAATAGAATTTTAAAAGATGTCTAAAGTAATTAGAGGTGCATCTGGCCTTTACTTGATCAAATTTAAAACTATTATTTTAAACTCCCAAATACACTAAGAGTTCTGCTTGCAGACACATAATAGATTAATATTAATCTTTTTTTTTATCCCAATGCACAAGTAGAATCAAGTTTCAAATTAAGTCAATGTGCAAAATTGCTTGTTCGTGTCAATGTTTATGAATCTCTAAACATTTGTTTAACAATTAGTGTATGCATCTCTCAGCATGTAGTTATGAACATTTGTCTGATACGTTTTTAAACTTTTTTAAATGAGATAAAGGGTTATTTTCCTTTCCTTTAATTTTCCTTTTAACTTTCTGTTACAATATTTGAAATTAGAACATGCTATAGGTAGATTTTACTCAGATGTTGGAAGGTGAAAACAGGTGGTGGGAGTATCCATCCAGGTATGGTCTCTCTGATAAGCTCAGTTTTGTCAAAGTCAAACCCCAGGAACCCTGAGTCTTTCATGTCCTCTGCACAAAAGTGATTTACTCGCTGAATTGAGACTTGTCCGATTCCCCAGCCCTAAAATAAGTTTTGCCCTACAGATCATTGCTTTTCAGTAGTTTCTGATACCAGCCCCCGCAACCTAACACTTCACAAGGTTGTAAAAATGAACCTCCCCACCCCCAAATCTCTCTCAATAAAGAATTCTGATATTCTTCGAGTGTGAAAGGAATTTGAGATACTCATTTCAGATGTTAGCCTGATCCATAAGTTTAAATTAGATTTCACTCTTCATTCGAATCCTGAAGTTTAATTGATATTTTAAGGTCATCTTCGTTTGCAGGATTTATAATTGTCTGTTTATTTATAACACTTATAAGTGTGTGGTGTGATTTCAGGTATTAAAATGCTCTAAACACATTTCCACAGCTGAAATTTCTCAGAAAAGTTTTCTGCCACAGATGAATCTGGGGTGAGTTTTCTGGCAGGGGCTGACCTAGGGAATATTGCAGGGACTTGCAGCAGTGCTGCCCTAGACACCTCCTTCTCAGCTTCACATTCTGAACCCTGTTATATTTGATTCTTTCCCATGGTTTATTGCATTTTCTTTAACTCTAAAATAGCTTTTGTGCCTAAAAAATATTATTCTGTTTGAGGGAAGTTTTCACTCATGTCTGCAACGTTTCCACCTATGCACAGCTGTGGAATACCAGCTCGACAGTTTGCTGTTGAATTGCAAGTTTGGCCCAAGAGAGGCATTGGAATTGTTTGAAAATAACCTGGACATTATTCTTGGCCATGACAGGAACTGTGCGTGTGTTGGGAAGTGATTGGTAACCATCATTTCTGGAGAGGAATTGAACCATTTCCATGCCCAGGTGCTCCAAACGCTCCCGTTTCTCTTCGTGAAAGGTTTTGCAGAATGAGGGGAGTCAGGGACTCTGTTTTGGGAAGTCCAAAGCTCTGTGGATTCCTTTGTTACAGTTCAGCAGCACTTTGAGGGGGACTCTGCCTTCCTGACTTGTGTCCTGCAGAGCCTCGATCCTGTCAGGGCATGGATTTATTCTTTGTGTGACACCTTCTGTCAATTACATTTTAAAAAAAGCACTGAGTATTGACTCTCTTTAAAAGCATCTAATCACCCTTCTACGATATTTCATTTTTGGCACTCAAAAACTCAATAACTGAATTTTTCTATTAAAAAAACCCCTAACGACTTTCTGTGCAATTAAGTAATTTAAAATAATGCAAGCAAAACACGTGGCTTATGAACCAACAAAAATCTACAGCGATAGGAATTTGTCTGAATTGGTGATTCTGCTAATTTTTCAAATAAGATGTCAGAATTGGAGATTGTTAAACATAAATTGCATTTATGTTTTTGCTTTATCTAGTTGTGGTAAGAATGTCAGAGAATTTAAAATTTTCTAAGCTTCGATATTGTTTCACATAATGTAGCAAGCTGATAACTAATCTGTTTTATTGTTCATTCTGGGTTAATCAAAAATGTAATTATGACTTTTAATTAGAACAGAAAAACTCTGCTACTAGCTCATAAAAATTGCTTTTTTCTGCCTCGTCACTACAGGTTATGAAAGACAAAGAAAGCTTTCAGAGTAATAACAAGGAGACCATCTAGCCTCAAATTACTCATAATTGGACTTAATATTTGAAAGTACATCTAAATATATTGGAAGCTGAAAGCTGTGACTTTATATTCTAATTTAATTTTAAAGCATGAAATTTAGCGGTACCTAGAAAAACACATTTTCCCCCATCATCTTTTCAAGCTGTTTCATGGTTCTGTTCTAAATTCCGTGCTAATTCCATGGAGACAAGTCAACAAGAAGGCTTATGCACATCTAAAAAACTGAGCTTAGCAGTAAAGGACCCTAGAAGTGTAAAATTTTATTCATTCTACCCCAAGTTTGGGTAGATGGGTATGATCAATATATATCTACACACATAGATGTAAAATAAATCCAGAGAAAGTGATAAGAATTCTAAGAAACAAAAATTCCCATTTGGATTTATTATATCTATTACAAAACAGGACATGAGGTAAAAAGAAGGAATGTAAACCAGATGTGGGTGATTACAGTGGAAACCAAATGGTACAGGGAGAAATCTACAGCTGTCACAGTTCAATAAGAGCCTGGGATTATTCTGAAGGAAAATCCTGGCAGTGTGTTTTTACTATTAGGCGAAGAACAATTGCTGTTTTCCTAATTATTTCTATTTTGCATCTTGGGTGTACTTCTATGAATATAACATACTTTTCATTTGTGTAGTACTTAAAGAAAACGTTGAACAAACCTGCACCCTAAGTGTTAGGAGCAGTAGTTTTCATTGAGATGTGTTGCAGAGTTTTGGAGAGCTGAGCTAGGATCTCTCCAGGCCACTAGTGATGATTTTCAGTAAGCCTGGAGGCATCAGCAGAGACAGTTTTTCCATTTTGTGTAAGCAGAATGACCCTGGTGATGTTTTGGTAGCCAGCCCTGCATTGTTTGTAGAGGGAAAGGGTGGAATTGCAAATATGGATCTAGAAATATAGGGATAAAAGTTTTTTTGTTGGATGCTCAAACAAGCAAAATACTGTATTATCCTTTCTCCTGCAGCAATATACTATGAGTAAGATTAAAAAATAAATAGAAGGCATTGAATTGAATTTCTAAAATGCCATTTAGCTTTGGTCTGAGTTTTATTAAACTTGAAAAAGTCAGAATATGCAAAATGACCACCTAATCACCAAAAGAAATAAAACCTGATTAATTCATTAGTGTTCATTACGAAAGAGGATGTTTCCAGTAAGGTCTTTATAATGTGATTTCAAGAATGAATTTTTACAGCTTTGCTCAGTGACCTGGAAATATCAAAGAACTAATACTTGTAATTGTGCAGATGATTTGAGAGAAAAATAATGAAGGGAACAGTTTGACTTAGAGCTTTTGATAATCTGGGCATAAGTAAACAATACATAGCTCAGCATGGCCACGAAGGTACAGAGATTTCAGACCAGAACACAAAGTGGTGGGAGAGAGATACCAGAAATTGGAGACTCACAACTTTTTGAACTAAAAGATGGTATAACCCTGAAAATCCTCTCATAAACTTTATACTCTCCTTAATTTCAAGTATTCAAGGCTTTTAATTTTCAAGGTAATGTGATTTCATCATTTGGAATTCATTGTCCAAAAGCAGTTTATCTGTAATATCCTTCTGCCTTTATGTTGATTACTTTTGCTTTTGGTGTATCGGAGTACTTCCATAGGTAAGCTCTTCTCTCCTTGACTGAAATGCAGAACCTGCTGGATTTAAAATGTACCAGCATGGCATCATTTAGAACCTAAAGAATGCCTGCCCCACTTTCAGAGATGACTCAAAAGTAACTTCTGAAAAAGCAGAGCCATTGATAGCAGTCATGCCAAGGTGTTAAATGTAGGTAACTGCAAGAAAGGGTTGATTCAGATTTTATCCTCAATGTGTAAGTCATGTCTGTGCTCGCTGTATCTTGATACCTGGTCTAATTATTTCTGTAAGTGCTTAAAAAGTCCATTATAACACTAATTAGCACATTAGTCCTTAATTAGCCATTAGCTAGTCAAATATTTGTCTCTGTCTCAAAGTGGGGGTTCCACTGGGGACGAACTAAATTTCGTACTTTATGAATAGACTTCTAGCTTGTCCTCCGTGGAGATGATTGTAAAACTGTCAGGGAGCATTTGGAAAATGTCTAGGTGCTGCATGGCTTCTGAGGATCTATCATTCCCAATTCATAGAAAAGGAAGAAAACTATGTGACTTCTCTGGGGGTAAAAAAAAAGGTGTTTTTCAAGGCCTTTGAACATGCAGACCACACAGGTGCTTGAATGTAGAGTGGCTCCCTGCATGTGACATGTAGACCTATGTGAAGTGCCTGGTGTTTAGTTTAGGTTGTATTTAGGATATTTGATAATGATGAGCTCTCAGAAACTGTGCCGCATGCTCAGGGGGTGCCTTAGCCATGCTCAGCCAGGGCTGGATGGCCGAACTCTCCCAGAGTTAAGCTGTGAGCCAGAGGAAGGTAGAGGTGACAGGTGTGGTCATTCATGACTACAAGCTAGCTGGAACTGTGAATGTTGTAGTTGCTTTTTGTGCCAGCCCCACTAGGATTTATCTTTTAAAAGCTCCCAGGCTGTGGGATGGGTGCCCCTCTGCAGTACAAGTTTAAAGTTTTGCATGGGAGAAAGATAAAGCCCAGTTCTGCTCATGCCTTGTCCCCAAGGAAGCGCTTACAGCTCGGTGAAACAAATTTGCCTGCGGTGTTTAGTGTCAGGTTTCCCAGATGAAGAGGAGATCAAAGCTGAGAGATTAGGACATGGTGGTTAGAGGGGAAAATTGCAGTTTAGCTGTGCTGCTATTTTTGAAACTTGTCATACTTGCCTTCTGTCAGGTGAGCTGAACTCTGATGTGTTGTGAAACATGGATGCGTTTGAGCTCTGTGGATGGATGTGGCAGCATAATGCCCCAGAAGAAATGCATTAGCCTCGTTTCCTGCTGGGTCCTGATAAAAATGAAAATCTAAGGAGTTTGCAAATGTATCCATGATAGTTTCATGGAGAAATTCCATAGACAGGAAGCAGTGTTCTCTTTATCTTTCTTTAAAATAATGATAACAATAGAAGCACTTGCAGTTCTGTCACAAACACTGCAAGGGCCATGTTGACTTTCTAGAAACATACCCAGTTTGGTTTTTCTTTTTCTTCCCTTCCTTTCTGTGCCTTCTTTCTTTCTCTCAGTCAGTCTCCACTCCATGTGTGCCTTCACCAACTTGTGTTTCTAGCATTAGACCCCATAGCATCTCTAACACTCACACTGTATTTTACCTCTGTACCATCTCTCCTTTATTTCTAAAATACTTCCAAAATTTTTCTCCAAACCTTTTTCGAGTCATCATGAAAGGTGAATTTTGTTTCTTCAAAGACATGTAGAAAGAGGCTATATTAAAAAAAAATTGTCCATAGATACTGTAAATATTTTTGATTGATTTAACACTGGTATTTGTATACACAGTAGTTAAGGTTTTCTTGTTTTGCTGCGACTAGAAATTGACCTGTCAAAAGCAATGAAACCTAAAGGTGTGCGGCCATTGTCAATATCCCATTGCACAAGTTTTGTAATACAAAGCGGTAGGCCTGGCCTGAAGATTTTACAAAATCAGGTGGGGTTTTTTTAACACGGGATCTGATTGTATCTATAAATTTGATTGAATTTCCAGTCCAATTCTTCATGCATGACTGGATATGAATCTTGTCCTGTTATTTATTCACTCTCTCCAAACAACCCTCAAATGCATCAATAGAAACAAAAAAGACGCAAACATTAAATAAATATTGGTCTTGCACACATGTGTCTTTGACTGGCTTTTGTTTTTACATGTGTCTGCATGTGCCTTTTTCTTAGTGATTTGAAGAAAATGCATATTTCTTAAAACGGTAAGAATGGTGGATTTGTGTGCTCAGGTTTCTGTGTTTTCACTGAAAAACTTGTGAGAAGAAAAGTATTTCTGAAAATGGGAATAGGTTTTGTTTGAGATGCATCAAACTTTACATGACTCTTAACTTTGTTTTCACTAGAGTTGAATCTGATATAAACTTTGAGGTAAGAATCATAATGTCTGCAACGATAGGTACTAAGCACAGAAATATTATGTATACTGTGGAACCAGATCTATACTGCTTTATTTTCTTTTCATATTTTTATCTACCTGTAACAAAGGCTGGTGTGCGATTCACAAAAAGTTCTCATTATTAAAGCCACAGGTATCTTGCTGTTTAGAAAACTAGAACATACTTCCCTGAAGTAAAATATGAACCCTATTCATTCCATATCACCATGTAGACCTGAAATTCTTAGCGGAAGACTTAGTTAGCATGGATATATTATTCTTACCCAGTCCCAAATAACAAAAATAACCTGTGGAAAAAGGAGCTCTTGAGAAATTATTTCATTCTGTAAATTAGTTTAAATTAGCATCACTCTGCAGCTCCCAAAGTTAAAGGATCAGATGCAGAATATATCTCACAATGCAACCAATAAACCCTTGTTTTTGGAGTTCGAGTGCCTGAAAGCTTAGGTTCAAAATGAAAAAAAAACAATAAAAGTTATTTATGTATACTCTTGAGGTCTAATTAGGCTTAGTATTTCACATGTACGTGTATATTTACAAGCCGGATATTGTAATGTTTATGGAAATTGACACTTAACTTTGAATTGCTTCTATTTGCATATGCAAATTAGCAAAGCAATTCAGTGTGAATGGATTTTAGAGACCTGTCAACAGTTGTTTATGGGGAAAGGCGAGGAAACCTGGAAACAAACCCTTGCGAATTAATGGCTTTGTTTGGCTGCGAGCATTGGAAATGTTCGTGACCTGGGCGGGTTTCAGAGTCCCACCGTGGAGCAGCTGCAAATGCAGGCCAAGAAGGAGATTTAATTGTGCCCCACGAACCATTTTCAGAGGCAGCAGGCCACCTGTAGCCCAGCCATTTCCACTGCACCGAGGGTTCCTGCTGAAACAAGCCCCCAGCCCTGTGCTGGCGGTGTTGGTGCAGCACTCAGAGCACACACGCACTGAGCAGAGGTGTCCCTGCAGTGAGAAGGAAAGGAGGAGGCAGAGTTTAGAGGGGCACAAGGCATGGTGACAAGGATTTAAATGTGTTTAGGCTCCTAATGCAAGATTGAAATGAGCAGGTTTCAGCCAGCCAGTGGCTTGTGTTTGCTTCTGTGCAAGCAATCTCACAATGCAGGTGTTTCATGAACTGCAATTCCGTAACATAAATCAGCATTGGAGGGAGCTGCTGTGGATACTGCTCAGTCTCCGCTCTCTTTCTCGGAGAAGTTAATGAGAATAAGCTGTTCTAATTTGTGTCAGTGTACTCCACTGTTATTGTTCTCCTCGTAACAAAAGAAGAACAAAAGGCATAGAAGTCAGGAGTGATGAAGTGCATAAATTTGAGGGATGCTACAAAGAGATAATTTCATAACAGAGCCATCAAAATCTTCTAATTGAGATTGTTATAAATATATCAAGATCAGATACTGAAGACAAAACAGTGCATATTTTCTTGTCAGTGTCTCAGGTGTGTGTGAAATGGGGTTTCAGGAGGAAGAGCAGCGAAACACTAACACAGCGCTTTGTTACCTTCAGAGGTGCTGCTGTGGATTCTGAAACCTGCTTCGGAGAGACGGGACTCTCCATGCAGTGAGAAACCAGGGCTATCATGTCTTTGCATGCAGGAACGTGCATTTGTATGCCATGGTCCTGTTACTCTTTCCTACAAAAATGCTCTGTAAAAAACCAGTTTTCTGTGCCAGTTAACAGGAGCAGGTCAGTTGTCAAGGTTATGAGGAATGAGCCCATGGTTCTGTGGGACCCCCACAGGTTTGTTGTGCATTATAAAGTGTGCCTGGTGTGCCTCTTTACATTTGATACTATTTTTTAGGACACAGAACTCTAGCATGAGCCCTTTTGTGACATGTGGAAAAGCAAGTGGGGGAAAATGGGAATTTACGCACCATTTTTCATGTGTCTCACACATCCACGCTGGGGTCAGAAAGTATTTGGCACCTTATATTTGAAAGAAATTACGGGGGTTTTTTTTCCTCAAGTTTCACTCTGTCATGGTACAAGGTCAGCTGTGCTAATATTTTCTTCAGCCAATGGCACTTGGAGTGTGAACGGGGCAACAGCAATTGGGGAATCAAAACCAAACATTAATAGCCAGGAAACTGCTCCACTGAGCAGCCTTGCCTTTGGAAAAGTGGAAAGCGCACAGCTGCGTGTTTTATCCTGCTGCAAACTGGTGATCAGTGATGCAGAGAGCTCAGCACAAAGACAGAAGGTGCATGCCTACCTCATGCTTCCTAGCTGGGATTCTGACTGGGTTTATCCAGCATGTGGTGCGTTACTTTTATTTATAATGAGGACTGCTGAAGTTAAATGAAACCCTAAGCACCTGTATTGTCTGAATTAATCTAAATCTGATTCCTGAGAGCTCAGTAAACCTTAAAGATTAATTCTTTTATCCACTGCTCTGGAAAACTTAGATGTTTTTTGATCTCCTTTTTGGAATTGGCTTTTGTTTTGTATCTGTCACCTGACACACACCTGAATGAGTAAGGATGTCAGATAATACACTCAGAACCATAGGTATGTGCATGTTTTTGTACCCATGTTTGCTTTAGTGTGTGTAGCTTCACTTGGGTACTTGAATATTCAGGGAAAAGTGTGTTAACATCTCAACACTCAAGTCAGACTGGTAGTTATGAAAGAAGCCACTTACCTCAGTGTAACATTAGTGATGAGTTTTAAGATGACCGTTAGTATAGGCAGAAAGAAAATTTTGACTATAGCAAATGTATCAGGAAAATATATTGGGGGATTTTGGGAAATGGGAACTGATCTGAGGTCCAAGTTCATCATTGATGGTAGAGCAGTTCAGGAGAGACGAGTGGTGGCACAACTGCTGGTGAGATAAGAAGCATATCCAATGCTTTAGCACCTTATATCTGAAAGGAAAAAGACTGACAGTAACGAAAAATTAACAACTTCAATTTTTCCATCAAAAATAATTTCAGCCGTGTTTATGGAGGTTCAGGATTTTGCACAAAATCTGCTATGAAACTGTTCAGATGTCTACAATGTCTGTGTGAAGGTAAATCTCCTTTGAGATCCTATATCCATTAAAGCCAAGTGGAGCCTTTTCCCACCTACCAAATCTGCTGGAGAGCATTTTATTGCCATGACAGTTTAGAGAATTTGTTTGGACTCCATTTTTTTTTTTAACATCAGTTTTGCCCAAATTATCTCCTTTTTATTTTTCCCTGAGGTGAGGAGGAGGGTGTATAAGGTCCAATAAAACATGTTGTGTTAGAGGTTCCAGAGTTCCTGGAGATAGTTAACTGCTCAGAAAAGAAAGACCATTTATCCTCCTTATGCTCTCCTTGCAACCTTAGAAGGGATATCAGTTCATTAAGTCCTGCCCTTTCTCAACTGCTTCTTTCCCACAGGCACCTGGAATGTGATGGGGGAATCTTTATAGAGCTCCATGGGCTTTCCTTCAGCCCATTCTCCCACCTCTACATCTGCTAAATGGGTTGGAAAATGGGAAATAACCTAAAAATAGTGTCTTACTGTGCATAGAATTTATTTCTTTTCTGGACTTGACCGTGTTCCTTAGGGTTCAGAAGGGTAACTCTTCTCTTATTTGTTCCTGTCCCCATGAGCCAACTTGCCACGTCTGAGCTGGGACCTTTTTAAAGCGTGTAGGTGCAAATATCACTTCTCGTGTGGGAAGCAGTCGCAAGGCTGAACTCATTCAGCTGAGTGCCGGCAGTGTTGAAGAGGAATGTCTGGGGCTTTAAGGCGTGAATTTGAGTTGGCAGCTTTTTCATTCCTCCAGATGCTCCTTCCCTTCTCCAGGAGGTGCTGTGTAATTTGAAATAAGACTCTTGCCTTAAAAGCAGCAAAGAGAGAAGTGGGGGGGGGAAAAAATATCATTAATACTATGTAGTAGTAGGAGCAATCTAGTATTTCTTTCATTTTGATTTTTTCCTTCCCTGAATAAAGAATATTGAAGGACTGAATTCATCCTGTTATGTTGATCTGCATGAAAAGAAATGTAAATGAGATCCAGATGTGTTTTCTCCTCTAATAGTTTCATTGACTATGCTTTAGATATGGGAAAATGAAATGTATTCTGTAATAGGTTGGAGGAGAATAGACCAAAATTATAATTTTATAATATTCCCTGGGAATTCATAGAGGCCTAACGAATTAACTAGGAAACTCTGATGTCTAATGAACTCTGCATGGGGAAATATTTAATTTTGCACTGACTGCCATAAGGCAACTGCACGGTGGGTTATTTAATCATCAGCTGTAGAAATAAAACAGCAGCAGAAAATAGACCTGTCCCCAGCATTGTAGAGAAAGGTTTAACTGAGCTCCCCCTTCAGTCTTCATTGGAGTGGTTGCAAGGTCGTCTTCTCGAGAGCCCAAACAGCTGGCAAACACCTGCCTGGAAACTCTGAACACAAGAGCTCACCTTTGTGTGGCACAGAGGGGAAAATGACAAAGATGCAGCCTTGCTCCACTTGAAGCCATTCACTGTGGCTGTTAAGTTATTTTGAATAACAAACTGATGCAACTAATTGTGCTAAAAAGAGTACCGGGATTTTTTTGTTTGTTCAGTGCACTGTAAATATAATTTGCAGCCAGTATAAACCAAGGTCATGGCCTGTCCTGCAGTGGTAGAGAAATATATAAAGAAAAGGTTGCGTCTTAGATGTGAAATCCGTGTCCTGATGTGAGGAGGCTTGGAGAAATGCAGGGTTTAATTGTGACAATCATAGCAGTAAATGGCTTAATGCACCCCAGCACCTCCTTCAATTATGACAATTTTTTCCCAGCTGCCCATCCCCTCCAGAGCCCTGTAACAGAGATCCCCTCCTGCCCATAAAGTGCCCTGGAGCAGCAGCCAAGGAGCAGCTGCTCCCTCCTTACAGCCCAAAAATCACCCTTTCAGAAGTGCAGGCATCCTCTGGACACTTTATTATAGAAGAGGATATCAAAACATAACCTGTCATCTTCTGCTTCTTCCAGGCTTCAGCAGCCGTAATTCTGGGGTTCATCTCCTTGTATTTCCCTTTTGTCCCAGTGCCCTTCCTAAGAGCTTGATTTTTTGCGCACCTTTCTTTCACTGGTCTGAACCAAGAAGCCACATTTCAGCCCTATTTTGTTCCAGACATAGACTCAATCTTGCAAAATTTCTGTTCTGAATAATAAAAATTGATTTAACATTGATCAAACAGACCAAGGAAAAGTCCACAGAATCATAGAATATCCTGCATTGGAAGGGACCCACAAGGATGTTTTGAGTCCAGCTCCTGGCCCTGCATAGGACAATTCCAGGGCCAGTTCTGTACCCTCAAACTCTGAAGCCTCCTGCAAGATGGAGACATGAAACCAGGTCCATTCTCCTTCTTTATAGAGGGTGAGCTTATGTTTTTTATTTCCTGTCTTGCAGGTGACTGCACAAGTCACTGAGATCACTCTGAACAACTGAAAGGGTTTGGTTTTGGTTGTTTTTTTAAAACTATTCTTCCCCAAGCTCCATCTCCCCCGAGACAAATAAACTGAAAAAAAAATCTCGAAAAAAATTGTATTGCAGTGTAGGAGGAAATAATGGTGAAACATATTAACATATTTTGAAAAGTAAGATTCTTTTCAGGTTGCTTGGCCATTAATACATCATGTCAAGCAATAAATGCTGTACACCATAGAGTTATACTCTCATTTGGAGCACTCTTGCAGTACATTGGATTTTTGGTAATGTGTTTATTCACTCTATCCTCATTATAGAAATAATCAACAAAATAGATCTGTGCTCTTTCAAATCCCTGCAGAAGTCAGTCATCTCTCCAAACATATGGTCTGTTTACCTTCCCAAAAGCAAAATGTCTTCATAACATCAAAACCCAAAGACCCTTCTTTGTTCCAGTGCAGCAGACCTGGAAATTCACTGAGGTTTTGCCGTGAGTTTTGATCCCCAACTGGTGCTTGAGAGCAGAAGGCCAGAGCTCTAAGCAGGATACATTGGGCTGTCGAGCCACCATGCTACAGTGCTTCTGACATTATTCTTTAATGAGAGAAAAAAAATAACTGACCTTGTGGGGACTTGCACCAGAAACCGCTGGCAACTTGCCAGTCAGAAGAGCATTTTAGAAGCAAGTGTGCCATGCTTAGGACAAGTGAACAAGAGTGATTGTTCTTCCCCACTGTTACAGCGTCATCGGGGACTTCCTGTTCCCCAGAGATTTCTGGGTTTACTACGTGCACTTCTGTCCTTGGTTGAAACATTCTGCCTCTGTGGTAGGAAAACTGATGCTGAAGTGCTTGAAAACAATCCTCCTCCTCTGCCCCAAGCCATATTTTATCAATATTATTTATCACAGAAGCGTGTGTTGCTGTCAGCATCCTTTCTGAGATTGCAGATGCAGTGTTAGCAGCCTTACACAATGGGAGGGAAAGGGGTTATATGTCATAACTTTGCTCGGCAAATCCCCATTGTACTTAGAACTGTAACAAAGAGCAAAACAACATTTGTAAAAAATGCTGGGAGGTTATAAGAAGGGGAAATGTGTTTAGATTGCAGACAAAAACCTGTTCTCTGGTGCCCACATTTATCCCGACTTGTAAACCTTTCAGAAAGGATGCTTCTCAGCAATCTCTGCAATATTAGCAGAACCCTGATAACATCGTATTTTATCAGGTCTGTGGTAATTAAAGTGATGTTCTTTCTTTTCTTCCTCTTTTTTTATGTTCCTCGCCACCATATTTGCAGAATTAGCTCTATTTGAGCTTCCTTTTTTCCGTGAGAGAGGGGAGAGTGGTCACACAAAATCTGTATTGCATGTGGCTAACAACAAGGTTTTCAACTCTCAACCAGCTATTTGTTTTTTGTTTAGCAAGTTCTTTGAATCTAAATAATGTGGGCTGCAAGTAAAATTGCACATATCTCCAGTGCCCAAATAATCAGTCATTTAGATTTTAACACTGGAAATTCTCTAAATAAGGCTGTTATGCTTCAATATTTTGTGTAAGGCAATGATAAATGAAAGCAATGAGCACTGCTGTTATTTGAAAATAAGTTCAGTACTTATTACAATCTTGCAGAGTTTGTAAAGTTACTGTGTTATTAACCTTCCAATACAGATTGCTTTTCTAAAAATACCCTTCTTTTCTGCTTGAAGGCCTATTCTCTGTTTTTTTCCTTTGGCTAAGTTAACCTGAAAATATAATACAGATCCTAATAAACTTCTTAAAAGTGTAATTTCTCCCAGTTTTCGTATTATTTTTTTCCTTAATACTACTAAAAAGGAACTAAAATTGCCAAGTGTTTATTTTAATTTTTTTGCATCCCACATGTGCCCATACCCCATGAAACTCTACCCACGGTACTGACAATCAACCTGACAACATAATCAGTCAAATTTTACCCAGAGACTGTTTCTTAGGTAACCAAACACAGTCGCAGGAGTGAATTGTACAATACAGAAATAAACCCCACGGTGACGTGTGGCTTTTCCATTGTTTCCCGGTGAAGTCTGGGAATGTTGTGTTGGCGCAGTGCAAAGGTGAAGCACGGCTGGTGTGCAGATTGTGAGTGCACAGCCTCTGGTGGGAGGGAGAACCACCCTGGTACCAGCAGAAAGCCTGATGTGAGTCCCGAAAATAGGAGTCCATCATGTGGGGTGTAGGTGATGAGTGAGCTCTGTGCCGAGGCTTTGTGGTAGAACTGATCTGGCTGTTGAGGAGCTCCAGCCAGAAGGAAAACACCTCTTCTGAAGCCTTGGGTTTTATTACTCCTTCGTACTCACATTCTAAAATGTTTTCCTGATGTGTCTTCCTTTGTCAGAGGTTGTTGCCAATGTAACAAACTTTGCTCAGGGAAAAGAGCTGGAACTCTATACACTTGTGGTCAGGCTGGAAGAGGAATTGTTGTCTTCATTTGTAGTCTTCCTTTGCTATAATTAGTTAAAGTTGCCTAATTCCTTTGTAACTGGCTTTATAGAGTAGATTGCTTCTTTTTTCCTTTGAGAGTTTTAACTTTCTAGTATTGCTTAGAGGTAACACATTGCCTACAAAAAAAAAAAAACTCTGAACAAAACAAAAAACCAGGTCATGTTTGCCGAGATACTGTTGTGGGGATCAGACCAGCACAGGTTAAGTGTTGTGCTGGCCACAGGTGAGATTGCTTTTTTGCTAAATCACAGACAAACAAGTAAATCTATGTATTAAACCACTTAGTTCTTTGCCTAAAGACACAAATTAATGACTGGTGAGGAGCAGTAGTAACAGTTCCAAGGGACAGGAGTGTTTTTGGCTATGCAGACCTAACAGAAAGGTGGGCTGGGTGGGCACTTACCATGGGGATTCAATAAAATTGACTGTCTGGAGCTGTAGATGGTGTGTTTGGGGAGCAAAACTGACAGTATCTGTCTATTGAAGAACAGAGCACTTCACATGGGTGTAGGGGGTGGGAAATGGGCAGAGAGGGTGAATGTATTGAAGCCTTCAGTGTAGCAGGTTCGTTTGCCCTCCTCTTCCTGCCTGGCTTGGGGTTTACTCTGATTCCTGTGCTGACATGGGCCCTGCTGACCTCCTGTCTCCTTAGCAGTCTGCAAATAAACCAGTAGCTCCCTTCAAAAGGTTTTGCCAAAGCCATGTTGCCATATCAAAAAAAAGAAAATTGTATGCAGACATGTGCACAAGAGAAATCATTCTAGAAAGAACATTACTGACTGGAATTAAATCCCTAGATATGGCTGAGATTTTATAGCTTCATTTCTTTCTGTTTATTTTCATGGCAAGAGACTCTCGCTTTTCTTTCTCTTGTCTCAGCTCAATATCCATAGCTGACTGTAGGAATTCTGCTGCTTTTTATGCAACCAAAACTGTTTTTATTTTTGGGGTGTTATTCTCCCCCAGCTGGCCTTCCTGACCTATCTTTTTATTTTCCTTTTTGATGGTTATATTTGCAAGTAAGTTAAGTTTGCCCTACACTGTGCTGTGAGCATTCAGCTTGACTGATATCCAAATTGGAGCACTCACAGCAAAAATATAAAGGTGCTATAAACATTTTAAATTGCTTTTGAATCTGAAAAGTGTTTTGAAATTATTCCACTGCCTCAAACCTTTTATGTGTACTTTATTCTAAACCTTTTTAGACAGGGCATTGGACTGTAACATACAGATTTCCATAAGGCTTCTAAATTATAAATTTTTTAGGTAGTTTTCATTTTGAAATAGTAATGAAAATCATACAGGAAGTGAATATATACATATATATATATATATATAAATAGCTCAAAGAGTTTTAGAGCAAGGAAAAAGGATAGCTTCTACCATTTTATCTATATAATATCCTGACAGGAGAGCAACATTTTGGTCCAGAAACACTGCAAATTCATTCTCTGAAAGAAATCCACTGATATTAGTGAAAGAATTCACCCTTCTGTTCCTGAATTTGAGAGAATGCAGTATTAACACTTAACTTTTATTCCCTAAGAAATTTATTTCTTTTATTAATAGAGTGCCAGACATTATGTGAAGGCACAAAGAATATTGCTGCTAGTTTGATTTTCATTCATTCATTATCAGTCAGGCGCATAAATCCTTTAAATATAGGTTGTCATAACTTCCTGAGGATTAGAGCATTTCTCTGTTACCTGAAAAAGCTCTTGTGGACCAGCTGGCCAGAAGAATTCTAACTTTGAAGCATAAACACTCCTGCAGGACAATCAGAGGACCCAACAACTAATGAGGAATAAAGAAAGAAAAAGAGAACAAAGAAATGTGTGCATGTAATCCTTCATCACAGAGATCTCAATAAACCTCCAGTTTAGCATTGCCTGTGCTGTGAAGGAGATTGACAGCAGCAGAGCTCTGTGCAAGTGAGAGACTCTTTCTGAAGTGTGTGCAAGAAAGAGGCAAATCAGAATTTAAACTGAAGCACATTTGGGACATCTCTGTCAGATGATTTACTCTCTAAGTGGCACAGAAATAAGCAGGATAAATACCATGTAGGGGCTAATTAGGCAGTGTTCTCCCAGGGAAGGCAGTTTCATACCATGTACCAGGTGGTTAGGCCAGTTAGAAACTTGAGAGAGCAGAACAAAACATTAGGCAGAGAAAACAGCAGCAAATGTTTTGCATGTTTATACTTTGAGTCCGGGGATCCGCACAAGGATGTGCTGTGGCATTTCAGAATGGTTTGGTTCCTGCAGGCTTTGTTGCTATGCTGTACCTTAGCTTCAATAGACTCTCTAGTGCTCATCTCATGGGGAAAGAATGTGTGCTCCTCATTCTGGACCTTATTTTCGAATCTTTTTTAGTTTTTTCTCTATTTTCTTATAATTAACATAGAGACTTGAGATGAGGAAAAAAGGAAGTGATGAGAGCACTGGAAAAAACCCCACTGTTACAATTTGAGGAGCAGAACCCTGCCCAAAATACGTGGCTACAACAAAACCCCACCTTACCCCATTAGAAATGCCGTGTATTTTAACTATAGACATGTTTTGTGAGTGCCCCGAGAAATACTTTATAGTAGGAGACCATCTCCAAGGAATCTTGGAGAGAGGTCTTGGTTTATTCATAGCTAGTCCTGAAGCACTATAAAGAAAAAACCTTACGGAACTGGCAAAAGCATGAGATAGGGAAACTTGGGAATGTCTAAAATATTTTCTTAATTTAATTTGGAACAAAAGAACAAATATTGCACCTAAACATTTTGTCATCACAGAAATGCACAGCACAACTCCTGAACAGGAAAGTGTGGTTGGTTCTGTGGTGCTCTGTTCATCACTGGGATGAAAAAAGCTGTGACCTGGTTAGTGAGAGAATGCATTTATAATTCACACCAGAAGCTCGATGCAGATTTGGAGAACTGTTGCTCTTTCAGTCATTAAAAAGCAACATACTGCCTGATGTAAGTGCACAAGTAAAAGGCACTTTACTATGAAAGCAGGTGTTTGCCTCAGAGTTATAGACCGAGATTTCCTTTTTTTGTGGCACTTTATAAAATTTAATAAGATAATGACTGGTCTAACACAAGTCCATAAAAATCTTGAATTCAAACTCCTTTGAATGGCAGGGGGAATGAGCCTACCACGCTTTGTTTGTGGTTTCCTGGTGTAGCTGATTGAGGTTGAAATGCTGCCTTCACTTGAAAATTCTGGATTATCATAGTGCAAGCATATGAGTTCCAAGTAAATCAGGGCAGATTTCCCACAGCTCCCATTTAAAACAAAAATAAAATATGTTGTGCAATTCTTTGACATAAAAATCAAATGTAATGCTTCAGAAAAATTATAAGGCAAAAGTGTTCTATGTCAAAATGAAGCAGTTAATTTGGGAAGAAACAGCACCTAAAAAATATAGCCCTCCTTTTTGTTGTCCTAATTGGATGGTTTTATAATGACAGATGAAAGCCACTGTGAAAGTAACACACAAATGGTGTTTTATAACCTGCTTAGTATTTCAGCAAAAGATTTTCTTTGTGCCAACCAATGAATCATAGGCTGCTGCACACAGAAAGCAGCAATAACTTCTTTTTAAGATGCGTTGACATTCTCGTTGTTATTACTTTTAAATTAATATGGGGCGCTGGAAGACGTTTCAGGTGTTACTGAACTTTACTGCTTATGCTAATTGTTTATGTTCTCTTTAGGAGTTGAAGAAGGGCTTGTTAGAAGGAAAGGCTGTGAGAGATGAATGGTGAATGAACGTACAACACAACAATGCATTTGCATAAAACCAGGTCATAAGAACTGGAGACATGCAGGGAAAGTCTGTAATTTGTACTGGTGTTGCAATGCTTAATAATAATGGGAAAAATTGACCTGATCGGAAATGAAATATTCTTTGCTTAGGTCTTTTTCTAAAATTACTGTAGCTAAATGTAGTCTCAAAACACCATTTCAGAACAAGAAAACAGAAAAATTCCATTTAAAAAAGAAGTTAAATATTATGAGTTCCCTTACCTCCCTTTTTCTTTTTTTCCCCCTCTAAAAGCTGTGCCAAGCTTAAGCTGTGTTGTTGGAGTGCAAGATATCTTCTATTTTTCAAGCAAATTATTTATCTTAAAGATTTTCATCCAGCTAATAATGCACATGACCAGGACAGACCATTTGCATTCAAATTTCTCATGGTAGGAGTTACATTTCTGCTTGAGTTTCAGACTACACAGCAAGGAGCTTTGGACCTTGGGTATTGTGAAATTCTATCCCCCATGTCCTATCCCTTGAATTCAGAGGAATGAGAAATTAATTCTTTTTTTGTGACTGAATATACAGATTAGCAAAACAAGTTCATTGTAGTACCAGGCTGCTTTGAAGCTTACTGAAATTTAGATTGGAGTGGGGTACTGTGAGGTGCCACACACAAGTCCCTCTCTAGCTGGTGGTGACCTTGGCTTTGCCCTGTTCCCTTGTCTCTAAGAGCAACTGTGGAAAAGTTCAGTCCCACACTTGCATCATAGTGGTGTAAAGTATTAAACTCTTGTCTGGCTAGCCAGTGGAAGGGTGAGGCTTTCTCTGGATTGTATTTGCTACCAAAATGCTGCCCTGAAGCCAAGGATGGGACAGGCACACACCGCTTAAACCTGTAGCTTTCACACACATTCCTTACAACTGTTTTAGACAAATCCTGCATTGATCCTGGCAGGCATCACCAGTTTTAAGCCTGCTTTTCAGCAGTCTAGCATAAGAAAGAAGCTGGAAGACATCCAAAAATCTGAACATTTGTTTCCATGGAAGGCTTGTAATATCCAGGCGCTTTTGACTCTGAATTTAATGGCATATTTGTATTTGAAAAAAATCAATGAAGTTTATGAACTGAAAAGAGAGATCCAATGCAGCCAGTTCTGTCACTTTTAAGGACATCTTATGTAATTCTTTGTGACACAGACATCAGGCTATAGAAACCAACCTACATCTTCCTGTGGAACCAGATTTAGCGTCGTAAACCCCACCGGAGCAGCTCAAGGAGAGGTACAACAAGAGAGAAGAGAGGAGAGCTGTGAGAAGCAGCCTCTTGCTAATCAGCCTAGAAGGCCAATAAGATCTGATAGGTTTCTGCAATAAAACTACCCTAAACCTCCCAGTGGGTTTGCATGCAACAGAAACCAAAAGGGCACATTAGTCATAGAGCAAGAGAGACACCGAGGGAAAACGTCCTGCTCCCATCCTTTAACCAGCTCGCTGCTTCAGATGAAATAGCCATCATGCAAGGTTCATAAAGAATAAAACTTTTCACTCGTTGAGGGCCAGTCCAAGGTCTATGCAGCATTTAAGTCAGACTATTACGAGGCCATAAACGGGGCACTAGTTGTAAATTATTTCTTATTGCTGTTATTACCTTTGAGATGCCATAATACATAATGATCTATCATCCACATTTATGAAATGCTTGTACTGCAGCAGGCAGACTTTCTTCCTTTTTGGAATAGTCCTGCTGGCTTCCTTCATGTCTATAGTTATAACAAAGATTCAATTTGTTTTTCACTCCACTTTCTGCACTTGATAAGATTATCTGTGACCTCGGATCGTAAAGGGGGAAGATATAATAGGAAATGCATGGAGTAGTTTCCTTTTTCCCCATGGCTATTTTG
This sequence comes from Pomatostomus ruficeps, assembly GCA_013400735.1. Lineage (NCBI taxonomy): Eukaryota > Metazoa > Chordata > Aves > Passeriformes > Timaliidae > Pomatostomus > Pomatostomus ruficeps. The sequence goes on from VYZT01002716.1 coordinate 93,526, forward strand.
TCTGTTTTTACTGTATTCTAAAAAGCATGTGGTGGTCAGTGGCACCAGCAGAGTTCTCCCAATGCAGTGCCTTTGTGCTGGAGCACGCAGCCACCTGGGCACATTCCTTAGGAATCTTTAGGAAGCTCAGGCTGGGTGGCCACTTAAGTTCAGCGTGAGCTGATGGTTTATCCCATTCTGGAAAGCCAAGTGTGGAACTCCTCTTCCATGAGAGCGGGTTCCTGCCATGTCTGGAAAGGCTCCTCTCCCAAAGGCAGGGGGAGCTGTCAGTAAGGCTTGTCCTATCCCCTTCCTGGGAGGTGGCAGGGCAGGACTCTGCACAGATTCACCTTTTGAGTTCTTTGACCTGAGACTAGAATTTCTTTTCCTTTGAATTAGTTTCTTCCTTGGGTCTCCGACCATTCCTTTGCTACAATGATTAGTTGTATATTGTGTAATAATGCAGCCATGTAGAAAATACAAAGGTGTAGGGATATTAAAGGTACATGCACAATATTCCTTGTTCTTCAAAGAAAGAATTTCATATTGTGTTAATCATTCTGAGCAAGTCCTGTGATTACTTGAATCCTATATTAGTCTGAAATTCAAAACTCATGAAATACCAGCTAAAATTATTAATGTGAAACTGCACAAAATCTTTCCTTTCATTTTAAATGCGAAACATCAAAACTTAAGTAAGGATCGTTCATCTGTTGAACTAAAGTTTAACTTTGTAGAACTAAGAACAGTGTGATTTATTTAAGATTGTAACTGCTGTCCTCAAAACTGTCAAAAGAGAATGGCCTATTTTTACATTTAGGTCCATGTAAAATAGAAATAAGATCTAATATTTATCCTGCTGAAATAAGTGAATTTTTTCAGTGTATTTTATGAAAACATATATGTTTTCTATTTTGTTCAGATGATTATTAACTGGCACAAAAAATGGGGTCGTATCTCTGTGTCCATTAATGGTAAATTACACACAATTTTTTTATTGGATATGGGACTGTAAAACTAAAGATAACAGTGAATCACAGTGCTTACTTAGAAATGTCGCCATTTTTCCTAAATACAAGCAATTAAAGTCTCTGTCTCCACCAAGCAGCCTTGACTTCAAAGACAATGTAGGCATATTCTCTGTGTATATGTTTAAGTGCTTGTTCTATTTATAAATTCTATTTAAGGACCCTCATGATATTTATACAGAAGAATTTCTAGCAAGCGGTAAACACACCTGAACAGCCACTTAATGATTAACAATGTATGCCCTTTACTAGTAACTTCCTGACCATAAAAATTTCATTTACTCTCTGCTACATTTCTGTATCCATGCCTCATGAAAACAGTTTCTCCTCTCTGCAAGGAGAGTGAACAGCAAAAGCACCTCCAGACACTGCAGCTGTTTTCCCTCTTGGAGTCTGGGATGCCTGGAAAAAAAGTGGATGAGCTTTCAGACACACTCTACTTTTCTGAAAGAGTAGCATTAAGCTTCATAGCTATAAATGGGAGTTGAGAACAAATTGCATGTGACTTTAAGTGGATGTGGTAGAGAGAAAAAAAGGTGCTGCTAACTGAATAATTAAGGGAAGGAAAGCAAAGTTACAGGGAAAGCAATTGTTTGTACAGGAAAGAAAACATATAAGTTACCTCCTAAAGAACATTGAAGGGATTGTGGGGAAAGGACCAAGATAGGTGAGATTATAAATGTCCATAAAAATAATATTGCTCCTGAGTCCATGATTTTGGTATCCAACAGAAGCAGAAAAATTCTTGTGTATCTGACAGCTTGTCTACTCTGCAGTTGCATTTGTTGATCGAAGGAAAGATATTCCCTTCCCCTGCAGCCTCTGGCTCAATCCTGCCCCGAGGCTGTGATGGCTGCAAGAGCATTATCGATAAGATCAGACATTTCCTTCTGCCCGGGGAGGGGGGTTGTTGGCACGTTCTTCTCATGCCTCTCCTAAGACACTGACCATGTGAAGCTCAAATTCGTGCCGTAAGAGCCTTAATGCTTCATGTTTCCCCACTGCAGCCCTGCAAACCCCAGGGGGGATGTGTGCGCCCTATTTGAATGTGGTGTCCGATGTCGCACTGTTTGGACACAAAGAAAACACATGCAGTCGACTAGGCCGAGGAGCAATGAGAGAGCCAAGAGAGTCAAAAGAGAGAGGGCAGAACCCTCTGACCTTTATTTATATGTTCTTAGAAACCACCATGAATTGGAGGTAGAAATTACCACCTCTCAATTACACTGGTCAAAGGAAAAATCTATCACATGTCTCCACCTAGGAGAATGGAATGAAAACAACAAGGACAGTTAGCAAAAACATGGCCATGTTTACAACAGCATGTGTGCCAAAGTACTACAGCAAAGAGAAACATTAAAGAACTGCAAAACTCAAGACAACAGTCCAGTATCAGTGTGATGCTGAGGCGGGTGTTCCCCAGGACTGGGCACAGACAGACAGACAGGCTCTCCTGCAGGCCTGTTTATTAGCCATGAAAAAACCATGCCAAAAATCCCCAACACATTGACTTTGATGCACATTTTCCTCCTAGGGAAGAGCTCAGACTCTTTTAGAAGCACTTTTCCATCTTATTCCATATTGCGTACAAAATTGAAAATGTATGTTTTTCAATCAGCCCTTCACAACATGCCATTAATTGTTTGAAGCAAAGCAGCATTTTCTTTTGTAGAGTGAGGAAGGCAAATGTCACTTAGCCCCAGGATGCTTGTGCTAAGTGCAAGATGTAGTGCAGAAATGTGATCTGTGCTGCCAGGAGCTCAGCGAAGTGTTATATTTTCAAAAACTGTATCTTGCTGGTGTAGACATTATGTGAATATCACTGCATATGTGTGAGACTAGACAGATAAGAGATAAGGCTGTCCTAGCTATACCCATGTCTTAGCTTAAAAATAAAATTATTGCATTGATCTGCTCTCACAGGAAAAATGTACATCGTTTTTGAAGTATTCCTAGTGAATACGCTATAAATCTCGTTTTTGTGTTCTTTCTGTCTGCCCTTAGGCAGAGACAGAAATCAATGGTTTTCATCATTCCAACGCTGTATAATTTCATAATTCATGATGTATGATTTATTCAAATACACACGGAATTTTTGTTTATCAACTTGAATGCAAACAAAACTAATAACTTCTGTCGCTTTCATCTTCATTGCAAACTGGGTGAGCCAAACATGGGAAGTCATTTAGAAATACTGCAGGTGTTCTTAGTCTTTTGAATTCCCTGGTGGAGATACCAAATTATGAAATCACTGTCCTGGCCTGCACAGGCCTGTTGTACCAGTCCCTCTTGACCAAAAATCCAAATTCGTGCTGAGTGTTTGGTTCGCTAAAGAGTTTTTCCTGAAAGAAGGTAACACAAACTTGCCTGAGCAAACCCTTTTATTCCTCTGGTTCTGAACAGCCTCATGTTTCAACACTGCTCTGCAGAGACTACTACATGATTTATAACTAATATTTTTAATGTAATCTTACCTAATGGTTATTTCCATGTTCTGGGCTGTCTTCAGCTAGTATGTAATTAATTCTCACTGTGTAATTAATTCTCACTACCTCTGGAGGAAGGGGCAACTGAGGTAAAACTAGGGAGAACCCAAACAAGAAGGTGTCTCCAAAAAACTCTTAGGGTGCAGCAGTCAGTCTCTGGGTGTTGGGGTCATATGCTGTGTGTGGCATTAGGTCAGCACAAGGGGCAGGAAGGTTCATTTTCTGGTTCTTGGGGGGTTGTTTTTCAGAACACAGTTTCTGAGTGAGTGAGGTCAGGGTCTTGCCATGGATCTTGTGACTGATGTGTTTATATTTGATCCCATGAAACAACCTCAGTTTGAGCAATGTGGTGCTGGAGCCAACAGGTTTGGGGGTTTGTTCACCTCACCTCTGAAATGCAGGGGACTCTGCTGTCTGGCAGGATCCTTCAGGGTCATTTAATTTGTCTGTTATTTAGCTGGAAATAGGGAAGGTCTCATCTCTCCATTTTGAAGTGGAGAAAAAGCATATTTGGGTGTGCCTACTCTTCACTCTCCTAGAGCCTCCTTGTAGAATCTGGTTTGCTTTGAGCAGCAGCAATACCTTGCTATGCATCATACACACATGCTTCAAACTTCTGTGAATATAATTGATAAAGCAATTTTTACTGAATAATTGCATTATCTATTACTGGTTTACTGTGTAAAATTTGCTTTAAACATCTGTCATAGACACTGATAAGCAACTGTCTTTGCTAATATAATCACATGTTAAATTTTTCTTTTATATATGGTGTTTTACTTTGTTAACTGCTGGTAGTTCTTGTCCAATTTTTTATTTAGTTTGTATCCAAAGTTGTTTTAGATAACTGCTATCATAATGTTAATTGAAAAGACTGAGATTTCTGTTTAATGCTGTCAGAGGTGAGGAAGCCTGTATTTCTTACATGAGAAACAAGCGTGATGCTATTCCTTTGCATGTAACATTATTAGCCTGGGGGGGTGGGGGGTGGAATTTACTTGAATTTTATTTGCCATGTTCTGCTTTTTTTTTCTCCTAGCACTGAATTGTGCTCCCGGGGGGATGGTTGTGGCACATGATTGTGTGAGAGAGGAGGCTGCAGCAGCCCAGAGCTGTTGGAATTCCGGTGAAGGGAAGGCGTTCAGGATGCCCCATGGGCAGTCAGCGTTACTGCTCAGCTGCTGCTCGGTCCTGGAACTGTGCAGGAGCTGCTCTGTGGCCTGGCTGCCCCAGGAGGCCCATGGCTTTCCCAAGGCACGGAGGCAGGGAGCTCCTTGGGAACTCCTCTTCTCACGGGCTGCATCCTCACCACCAGGCACAGGCAGGGCAGGGGACAGGGAGAACTGTGGGGGCCTTTATTTGCCAGCCCCTCTCCCCAGTGTCCCGCTCAGCTCTGCCCATCGCAGCAATTCCACAGTTCCTTCAGTTCCTGCCGCAGCACCGGGTTTTGGGAAGGCGATCGTGTTCCAGGTCACTGAATGAATCATGAAAAAAGAGATGCTGCCTTGTGTAATGCAGTTTTTGAGTGGCACCAGCCTCCTCCAGGTTTAAAATTTAACGAATCACTTGGTAAAACTAAATCCGTTTATGAGTGAAAATAACACTGTATCTAATGCAAACATTGTACTCATTTTTCCACAAACAGAGTAGAAATATTTTATTACTGTGGGTAGAGAAAATATAATATTTTCTTGTGTTCAAATGGAAACAGAAAGAGGAGATAAAACCAGGAATGAACTGGTGCTGTATGCTCCCTTTAATCAGCTTAATATCAATTACATGATGTGTTTCAGTATTTAGTAACCACTGCTGCTACTAAAGTGAGTAAGAGTTGTGATCCTGTACGTGGTACCAAGGCCATGACAAGAACAGTAGCTGGAGGCTGATTTTGTGACTTAACTGCAATACTCAAATGATAATATCTGACCATTTAGGTGTAATAGTAGTTTTCATTTTAAAGACACTTCAGATTAGGCGTAAAATTTGTAGCCGGTGGAATCCCATTAAATACTTTACAGGTGTTTGTGTCTGAGCTTGGCTACACAGCACCTGCAGCAGTGGGACAAGAGATGCACTAATTGGTGTCATCTTGCTGCTTTTGCCCCTTGCGACTTTTTTACCTCTCCTTTCATACTTGTTACAAAGGTGGCCTGCAGGGCTTCCTTCTGTAACTACCTAAGTTCTGTAATATGACACTGAAGCCTAATAGAAACTGCTTGTTTTCATACCCTGTTTGAAATCTGTCTCTTTGGTTGTTTGGGGTTTTTTTTTTTTTTTTGTTTGTTTTCCATCTTTCTAGTTATAAATATTTAAAAGTGAGTAATTCTGAGTAATTCTTTAGATAAATGTTTTATTTTATCTGTTCTCAGTTTCAGGATGTAGAAAGGTTTACTAAGAAACATGTAAAGTTCTTGAACACACTGAAAGGAAGATCTATGAGTTTTTGGTTTGGGAATGTTATGCCACAGTAGAATATCTGAAGGGTATTTTTAACAGCACAGGCTGAAATTAATATTTCTATAGCCTTTCTTTTCTACCTGTACCAAATATGTTGCTTGTTATATACACTGTGGGTGCAGGAGAGAGCTGCCAGTTCACAAGTACAGCCCTTACACTCTGAATTCAGTCCAAATGCTCATTTGATTAAGTGGAGGAAGAATCGTGGCATTCTGAGGATGGATTAATGCACAGAAACTGAAACCAGAGCTCCTGAATGACCGTAAAATGTAAGTCTGGGCTTCAGAAGATTTGGTTTCAGCACGTGTATCTTCATGTGTTGCCTTGGGCAATTTATTTCAGTGCTTGGCATCCTGTCTCCTGCTTTTGTCAAATGGAAATAACACATCTTTTCATGTTTGCATCTCATCCTTTGCTTTGTCACAATAGTCTTGGGGACTTTCTCATTCTGCGCTGAAGAATAATCCCTACAGCATAATGCGATTGTCATCTTTGTGTTCAGAGGGTGATAATCGTAGCGGTACTCTGGTAATAATTTCTGTCTCTGCAATTCTGCTATTTCTGTATGGCTCCTGGAACCTGACCTTCCTTATAAAACTTCATAAATAAATTTTGTAACAGGATTAGCTCTGTAAAGCAAACATATAATGGATCTTTGGAAATTGAAAGAAATTAAATGTTGTGACTTTCTAAACTGTAACATTAGCAACTCTTTTGTCTGTTTAATTTTATTTTTCTTCTCTTGACTAGTTCAGTGGATATTTGTTCTGTAGTGCTGCTTTCTAAAGTTAAAACATAAGAGTTCCTAATGCTAAATAAAAATTATTTAGTAGTAAGAATGCCATATGTACTTCCCCTTGGAAAACACTTCAGTCATTTTGCTTGCCAGTGTTCTTGGGGTGTATAGCAAATATTTAACTGTTCTAATCAAGTGTTGCATTTAGCAAGTCATAATACAAGCTCTATTTAAAAATATACTTGCTATAAATATTGTAAATATAAGTATAAATGTAATATAGTACATTAGAGTCTTAATACAGTAGATCTGTAAAAAGAAAAGTGAATTTGCTGTAGCTTTTTTTCCCACTGTAGGACATGAGTCCCATTGGGAGTCCCAGTGGCCCATGTCCAGTTTTGGGCTGCCCAGTGCAAGTAGGGCTTTGATATAACTGAGTGAGCCCAGCTGAGGGCTATCAGTGTGGTCAGGGATCTGAAAAATGCAATGTTTAAGGAGAACCGTGGTCAGCCTTACAAACTTAAGGCAGAACACACTTTTGTTTTCAGCCAACTAACAGGACAGTCTAGAGAACAGAGACAGGCTCTTCCCAGAGGTGCTCAGTGGTGTGGAAAAAAGGCAATGGAGATAGGAAATTCTGATTAGATTAAAAAAAAAATATTGTCAGAATGAGGGTGACCAGGTGCTGGAAGAAGCTTTCCAGAGAGGTGGTGGTGAATTGAACTTTTGAGGATTCAATTGCCTGGATGCCTCCCTGAGCAACCTCATCTGAGTGGCTCGGCTTGGAACATGAGGTTGGACTAAATGACCTCCAGAGGCCCTTCCGGACTCTGGGATTCTGTGATATATCTATGAAATTCGTTGAGTTCAGTGATTAAATAAACCAATAATTTTATAAAACTTGATTGAAGCCAGAATGAAAGGAATAAACCCAATAGGGAAGGTGTGTTACGTACATTGTTTTCAGTAGGTCATAGAATCAGAGTTAATTATAAATCAAAGGAGGGTTTATCCATGGATACCAACATTGACTGAAAAGAGCAGCAGAAACATCTGAGATTCTCCCTGGGACTCCAAACATGTCTTTCCCATCACATGTAGAAATGATGTATGTCTGGGCACTTAAAATCTGTATTTAAGCATACAATTTGGAAAACCTCGGTCAAAGATTGCTGTTCATTTATTAAATGAGTTTCCTGGCACTCCCATCTTTCTTCTGTAGAAAGCTGTTTCCTGAATGGAAAATGCTGTCTTTGATATAATGTGATGGTTTAGTTCTGTTGACTGAAAAATATCAGAGCTCGCTATACATTCTGCAGAATTTCACAGCCATTAAATGTTCAAAGTATTCTTTTATCAACCACCCATGTAATGGCATTAGTTATCTGTATAGTGATAGATGGATGTGCAAACCCGTATTGTAAGTATTCTTGTGAAATTTCATTTTGAGAAAAGTATTTGTAGAATGCTCAACGTAAGAATGCCATTATTTAAAAAAGTTAAATGCACAAAAGCAGCAATCTTTGATATCAGTAAAACTGCATCTGAAATGTGCTTTGCAATGGCCCAGTTTTAAATCTTTCAATATTTTTGCGTTTCATTTCAAATATAAAATATAAACTGGAAACTAAACAGATTTTATAGCCCAATTCCATTATTTAAATCACACTGGGCTCTGATGCTGAAAGCTACAATTCTGTCTGGAATCAAATTGTAAGGATGAGTTATAATTCCCTAATGGAAACACTGACTAATCTCAGAGTATATAGATGCTAATGGTGCCATGTAATGCATTAGCAAACATGTTACTGATAAATAGGACTGCAATATGATTGGGCAGTCTTGAGGATCAGCTCAGAAAGATCTCAATTATGAAGCATTGCAGAAGGAGCTAATTAGGTTTTTCTCTCACAAAGGGCTCTGAGCCACGTGCGAGGCAGGCGGAGCAGGGAACAGGAAAAGGACTGTGAGCCTTTCGCTTTTGAAGAAGCGGCCAGACAAGGTCTCCGCATCAAAGTCCAGCAATCCCTGTGATGCCAATGGTGTAGGAGGCATCCTCAGCCTCTGGAATTGCCAGTGTTTTGTTAGCTGAAGGCAGCATTTATCTCACACCTCTGAATCTCAGCCAGGCAGCGGAGCTCGGGGAGGCTCGCTGGTCCCCCCGGCTGCCTCAGGTTGCGTCCCCAGAACGGCACCGACGTTCACAGAGACAGATCCGTCCTCGACCCTGCTCTCCCTCCACCAGGGAGGGTCAGACTCTCTCCCCGTGCACTCTCCAAAGGGAGACTTCCCCACCTGCATGGTCTTGCAAGTGAAAATGCAAATAATCATTGTGGCTCTCTCTGAAAAATGCAATTTTAATGACAGCTCCCGTGTACCTACACGTACAAATGGCACAGGCATGGTCCTGATGGAGCTGGAGAAGAGATCACCTATCTCTTCGTAGGACATATAACATTGCGGGCAAAGGACAGTGGTTTGCCATGGGTAAAGACTTATTATGCTTAACTTTCCACTTAAAGTACAGATTTAACTTTTTTTTTTAAGATTGTGGAACATGAGCACATTTTATACTTACACGAGTGGTTTTTAGGAAACAATCTGCTTAAAAGTGAAGTGTTATTACAATTAAAATTGTAAGTTCATATATCAGATTTTTAATTATTTCTGATTTAAACATTGTTAAGTTTAGAATAAAAAACAAAGGCCTGTATTTATTACAGGTTAGAAAATGAAGTTGTTCTTGGAAAGAACTATAAACTATATTGGCTTTAAAAGAAAAAAAGGAATTTTAAACCAGGATATTTATATAACGTCAGAGAAATATATGAGTGCTTTCTACAGCAGAGTTGGATTGCCAGCCCAGCCGGGTTCAGAGCTGTATCCCAGCTCAGGTCCCGCCTGAGGATGGGCTGGACTCCCCGTGGCTGTGCAGGCAGCCTTGGAGTACCCAGCTGTGGGGAGCTTCCCCCAAAAGCAAAGTTGTTTTGTAGTCACAGTATGCGCTGGCACTGGTAAGAGCTGTTCAACTCAAAATTAGTTTATTTAACTAGGTGCTACATGTTCTTGGCTGATTAGTATTTGAGAGATAATTCTTTTATTTTCAGATTGACTTTGATACCTGTGTCCTGAGAAATACGAGCACACCTATTTTCTTGTTGGTGTCAATCTCTTGGTTTTACAAACCCACCATTTTTCCCTAGTCTTTTTCAAATTCCTTAACTTTTTTTAAGCTTGTAGTCAAGGGAGAGTTTTGCAAGAGAGCAAACCTTCCCATTGAGAGCAGATTCCTTTTGAAATCACTATTTTACAGCAAAACTGACCCAAAAGTGACTTGGTGAAGTGAATGCCGAGCAGATTCTCTGTTCTTGTTACAATTATGTGTGTGGTATGTCGTTACTGACATTTACTAGAAGTTTTGGTGTCTTTTGTGTACAAACCAGTCTCACCTCTAGCAAAAGAATTTCAGTTTAGTTTGAAGATTAAACATTGAGCCTGAAAATCCTGTTGTAGGTATCTTCTTGTGCTAGGTCCAGTGATGAATCCTGCAAAGAATTCCTGTGAGCATCCAGATTCCTGGTTGTCCTTCCAGCATGGCGCTGGAGAATTAAAACAAAGAGGAGAGAAGGAAGAGAATTGTGGGCTTAATTTTTGTTTTTTCCTCTGAGTCTTTGTATGTAAGAACACTGTGTAAGTGCTTCCCTGAAAATCTGATAGTTGGCTTCCTTCAAGCAAATACATAATTATTATACACCTGTGTTAGGTATAAATAATGCCAGATATCCCAGTGTAGCATTGATCTGAATGCTGCTACCACCCAGTAAAACTGTGGTTTTACTTCCCTCTGCTTGGGATGGACACTATTAAAATAAATCAATTTTGTGGTTTCATTTTTTCTATAGGAAAGTAATCTGCTGTGTCTGGAAGTTCAGGTGTGATGTTTCTACCATTGAGCCTGTCTGTTTCAATCCTCCTCTTTAAAGTGTGATAAACTGCAATGGAGAAGGAAGATGGGAGAGGGATGTTTGGGATATCCCAAATATTCCTCTCCCATCTTCCTTATATGCTGTCCCCAGAACCCAGTGATAGGTAAATGCTTCAGGGCACCCTGCAGCCTTGAGAAAAAGACTGGAAGACTGTTAGTGCAGGCAGGGGGATTGCAGGTTCCCTATGTCCAAAGCCACCCTTGAATTTGGTGCAGCCCACAATTTGGCTGGCATTTCCTTGCTTACTTTATCCTTACTCTTTTTTCTGTACTTTGTAATTTCCAGCAATAGGAGTGTAAATCTGTAGTAATATCAAAGTCTTATGTTTAGTAACAGTAGGAGTTCAAGTTTTGACTTTCCTTGACTTTCCTGAGCACTGCTTAGTTGAGAGGAAGAAAAAAGGACAAATTTCACTCCTCAGATGCTAAAGATATTCAAAACAGGAAGAAAAAAAATAAATCAGGGACTGGCAAAAAGGAGCTATACCTATTTAGCTGCATCAGTTCTGATGACCAAATAAAAGAACATTAAAGAAATCTAGGCTATGCGAGTAAATCATAAATTGGAGGATTTTTTCCAGCTGGCATTGGCTTTAAAAGGCAGTTCTAGACTCATCAGGGAGTTCGCTGATCAAGAAAGATATTTGTTTTCCAGATGAAATGTCAGTAAAAGCCTGAACAGAGGAGCACGTGTGTGGTGGCAGGTAAGAGGCAGCTGTGGTGGTAACGAGGGCTGACGGCAGAAGGATCAGTCTAGGGCGTTCCAAAAGACAAAGGGCAAAGATGAGAGAGGGGAGAATCAATGTGAGGCACAGGAAGGCAGCAAAATCTGAGCCCTTTCTCACGTCTGCATCAGCAGCACGAGAGGAGGAGCAGGAGGAGAATTGGATCTCAGGCTGTGACAGTGCCGTGATGTCAATAACTGAAAGGACAGCCTGTCAGAGGTGATAGGACAAACTGTATCATTTTCCAAAGGGAGGGAGGAGTGGGAAAGATGGATGTGAAAAGTGTCTGACAGGGTGAAAAGAGAAAGCTGGTGAAACTGAATTGAAGAAGGTGATGAGCAAAAGGAAATAGTTGAAGAGTGAAAGAGATTTGGAGCAAGAGAGCAATGGTAGCTTGAATGGATGGAAATTATGGAAGAAATTTTAAAAAGGGATGTAAAAGTGAGGTCACAGTACCAGACCTTCCAGGGTCACTGCAGGAAATAAAGGCTCTCAGTAAGAGTGGAAGTGCAGAGTTCTGCAAAGGGTGAGAGAAGCCAGGAGGCATCAAGTGGTATGGGAGAGTGGAGGGAAGCCAAGAGGAAAGGCTGGGCACTGGGCTGGCCGAAAGCTGGACACCGAGCTGGACCCAAAGGTCCTGCAGGGGCAGGAGACACAGAGCTGGGAGCTAATTTCCCTAGGGTATACTTATATGTGGCTTTGCAGGTTATCTGCTTAGACCAGACAGTGACTGCAACTTGAATAAGGCTCTAGGGATCTATTTTTTTTTTTTTTTTAATTTCCCTAGGGTATACTTATAGACAAGAAATTGAGTACAATTGGTGTTAATTAGACTGACAGTAGTCTTCCTCTGAGCTGTGTTATGTGTTTTCAAATTATTTCCATAGAAGTTTCTTTCTCCCCCTGATACTGCTTTTTCATTGTATTCCTGACTCCTGGCACCCAATCATTATCCCAGATAGGCAGAAATTAGTTTTAAAATGTGAATTGCTCTATGCATAGCATATCTTCAGCTAATAAACGCTGTCTTAAATTTCTTCCGTTTTATTTCTTTCTTCAGTTCATTTTAAGTGTCACTTCTTCAATACATCTTGACATTTAATATGAAGCATTTCATCTACTAGAAATACATCCGAGTTTTCAGCTCAAGAGTCCAATTAAGAAAATGCTCCCATGTGCATGCATTTTTCTTTATTGAACTTCAAGTTCCCTGCAATGTCAGGTGCCATGCAAGTTTAAAATCAAGGCTTTTGTAAAAAAAAAAAAGTATTTCTAATCTAAAATATCACCTTGCCTCCTCACTGTGCTTCCCCACCTTCAAAAAAATGAGATGCAACAAGCTGTCTTTCAGTTAATATATTGTTCAACTCTTGCTTAGTACCTTTTTCTACAGTTGTTTGCATATGCATCACAAATGTCTGTGTGTTGATTAAAGTGTTGATATCCTTCTGCTTTAATGTTTAAGGACTTAAATAGGGTAATGGCAATTAAAAATGTAATACTGCTTAATATATTTGTAAAAAAGTCTCCATTGTTGTTTGTTATTTTACTGTTTGAAGTTGATACTGGTGTAAATGACAGGTGCAGAGCAGTAATGAACAGAGATCAGGCTTTCTTCTCAGGATGCTGTAATGCAAATTAAGCAAGAAGTCTGTGTTATGCAAACAGCCATGCCACAAACTGTTGATTTCTCTGAAGCTGTTCAGGCTATTTCTCAAGGAGCTGGTGGGTCTTACGTGGAGGGTTCTGCTTGTCATGTTGTTTTATGGAATGTTACGTTATCTGGAATATTGTGCTTTAAACTGAAAAGTGTGTGTGTGTGTTTGACTTTTTTTGGATGGATGAATGCAAGAAGTTTGCAGTAGAGGAATCTTTGTTTCCAGATGCTTAAGCCTGCAGCATCATTGACATGCCTTTGATCCTGTGACCAGTGTGAGCAGGAGACAGTTTATGGAAGGATGGCTTTGCACTTGGGAAGGGAGAAAACTGAGAGAATGGTGATTAGTTTATATTCAGTACAATATTCTATGAAGCTTTGATTTTGAAGAGCATTCTTCAAAGTTTAGTTTTCTTCCTTATCTTGTTTCACTGGGTGACATATTTTCTGCAGAAACCCACATCTCCAACAATCCCACCAGTGGAAAAACTGCATCCATGGTACAGAAGGTCTGGGATTAGGAGTCTTCATCCTGAGGTAATTTCAGGATCTTAATACCAGGATTTAGGATGAAGCAGTTAGAGAGGGCATGAACAGAAGACCAGGGAGAGGCCAGCTCTGAAGCCCTCTTTAGAAATAAAGAGTGTATTTACTGTAAATGTTTCAACTATAGTTAGCTGAATTCAGAAGTTCAACTTTAAATCCATATTGACTGCTGCTCACAAAGGTAGGATGTCGAGCCCACAGCTGGTTGAGTCTCTGGGCGTGTAGTAGGGCCAGGGATAAGGGAGCTGTTGTCTGGCCCTTCATTCCCCCGAAGGGCTGCAGCTCACTGATGTGTGGGGGTTTTCAGGAGGGGTCCCTCTCTGAGGCTTTCATACCTTGCTGTGGCACTGGGCTTTGTGCTGCTCAGTCCTGGGATGCCAGGCTGCAGCGGGCAGCTCTCTCACAGACAAGCAGAGAAATGCCTTCACTGCAAGCAGCTCCCATTTGGTCAGGGGCAGCCCTTGCCTCACTCACAGCTCCAGCCTCACCAGCAATTTATTGCAGTCAACTTTTGCAGGCACTGCAGGCATCTTCCAACAACTTTGATTTTCCTCACGGATTTAACTGCATTTTGTCCATGTAATTTCTTAAATAATTTTTCACCCATTTTATTAAAGGTTGAAAGTTAAACATCATATACTAAATAGCTGTAAAATAAAACCATTGAACTTATGTGAAAGGTTTAAAAAGACTTTATTGAACTTTTACTAGTCCCTATCTATTTGGTTATACATTGGTGTGGAATTCACCATACCCACCTGTTTATATCTTTCACTGTAGACTTACTGATTTGTATCTCAAAACCCAGAGTATTCAGTATGATATAAATCTGTGATAATATAGCTAAAAAAGAAATCAAAAGCAATTGATATCCAGTAAAACTTTTTAAGGCATACTAATTCAGAGCACAGTTTGGTGACCAGCCATTTAGATCTGTATGTGTTCTTTCTATTAATTAAAATTATAATCCCTCCTAACAATCATCATTCTGGTGAGGTATATAAATTGGAGACAGTTACAAGCAAGTGTACATTTCCAAAGAGAGGCCATGGTGATTTTATGTCTTGGGCATTCAGAAGCCTTTCTAGGGTTTGCCAACTGCTCAGGGCTTGCAGCAATTTGGCTTAAGGCAGACAACTTCATGGCACCAAAAGTTCAGAGCATGTTTAAACAGTCTGAAGTTGCAGTGATGGAGAGAACAGAACAGTGTAGAGACCACTTATGGTATTCCAACCCAGACAGAAGTGAGTGCCAAATGATTCGGAATGGAATTTGATTTTACTTATTGCTCTGTCAGTGATAATGGAGCTGAATAACAAGCAGATTTCCTCCACGGGCCAGTCCCATTTCGTGTGCCTGTGCTGGTGGTGGTATCACAAGCAGCAGCCCCTCTGCTGCCAGCCTGGAATTGCAAGGACACTCCTTGACGTTCCTCTGCAGCTTGCTGCCATCAGGGTCCGTTCTCGGCTCCCTGCTGGGTCGCTCCATGGAAAGCTTCTGCTCAGGAATGGTGTTAGCAGTTGTTCCAGACAGAATGATTAATCTGTCTTGCAGGATCCCTGCTTGTGGCACTCTCCCTGTTTTATTTTTCAGTAAGGAGAATGTCGGATCTGACACCTTGGCTGCTTCACACGTCTGTGCTCAGTTCTTTCCCACCGGTTCTTGCCTGCATTTGAAGGTCTTGGGAAGCTCAGGGGCTCTCTTCTCTCAAGCAAGCTGAAACATTTCCACCCATGTTCAGTGTCTTGAATTTTCATTAGAGTGGGAGTCCACTGCAGTTTCTGATTATCTGTTTGCTCACAAGTCTGTCTGCTCAGGCTGCAGACAGAGGTGTCTTTTACTGCCATTTGTACAGAGCTGTGAGAACAGTGTATTTGCAGGCAGGGAAAGAAAAGTGAAATAAGTGTAAGTGAAGTCTATTGGACATTTGGGAGCCTTAGCTGATGCCTGTGGAAACAAAAAGTAAGGAAGCAGGTGAACTTGTCTTCCTGAGACTGAGCCATCTCTCCCTCCTGGAAAGGAATCAGGGGCAGGATGTAGGATTTCTCAGGAAGGTGGCTGGGTGAGGGCTTAGAACAAGCAGACAAAGCTGCATTTTTTTTCAGTGAGCCTACAGAGCTCTTTGCCTTTTCAAACACTGTGAATAAGGCTGCAGAGCTGTTATAGTATTTGAGGTTTTTCCTTGCTTCTAGGTGTTGAAACTGCTTCAATAATTTTTTCCTCTAATCCCACTCAGCTACGTTAGTATTTATTTGCAGAATTGTGGTTGTACCCAACCATTCTTCTTAATGAAACTCATGGAAGTTGGAAAAATTGCAGCATTATGGGTAATGTGTACCCTGAACCTCCTATGTTACTGGTGTTAAGTAAGATGCAAGTCAAGGAGAACTTCTTAACATCAGGTGCTAAATGTTTATGTTGGTACCAACAAAGTGTTTCAGGTTTGTGCAGTCATACACCCTGATGTATTGATAATACAGTAAAAACAGGAACACTGAGACATGATTGCTGATGTTTTCTCCGGCATTCAACACAAGATGACTGACTGTAATGAGCCATTGTTAATGTATCATGTAACTCCTTAAATACCTAAATGGGAAAAAAAAAAATACCCCCAAAAACAGATGAAAAAGATCTGTAAGAAAAAATGCATGCCCAATCCTAACTTGACAACAATTGAGGGGTTGATAAAGTGTCTTGATTCGCATCCCTGCAGCTGTTTCTTTCTCTTCAACAATACATTGAGTAGTGGGCATCAATTGACAAAATAAATGATGCTGACTTGTGATTAATTTGAATCAAATTTGCATTTGAAAGACACCAAAAATCTTGTGGAAAAACTGGATGAAAGACTCAAGATCTTAACAAGCTTAAACTTAAAATAGTAGAAGACAGTAAATTTGTAAGTACTGGAATTTGACACTATAAAAAGCCATCAATAAATTCCCATTGTATATAAGAAGAGAGATGGAAATATTCCACAGTATTGCATAAATTACTTTTCCTTTGAGTTTCTTAGTACCTACCCTTTTCATTCCTTTTAATTGACTTTCAGTGAATTATCCAAACTAAAGAACTGGCCTTTTCAATTTCTTGAGAATTCTGCTGTTGGTTTCTATGGCTCAGGACTGTAGTGCATAATTTATGATTCTGGTTTAAAAATAATCAGAGAAAACTCACCATTGTCATTTTCATCTCTTTAAAATTTTGTGTTGGTTTTAATAGCTCAAATCCATCTCTAGGCTTGTAGAAATTGTTTCTAAAGTAAACTTGTTTGCCTTGAAGCTTCTCTCAGTTCTTTCCACTTTCATTCAAACAATTTATTTACCTGGACCTAAGGTACCTGTCATTTCTGCAAGGCTCTGCTCTTGATGCTTCAAAGGATGGACTCTGTAGTAAATCTGTAAGAAAATAATTGGGTTTGGAGTTTCATTTTTGGCTAAATACATAAAGTTGAAATATATTTCTGCCTAGGCATTCCCTTTTCACTAGCACAGTGCAATGCAGTGGTTTCTCTCTGACTGGTACAGACTGGCCTGCGCATAAATTTAATTCACATTGTGGTGCTGAGGCTTCTAGTCTGAAAGCTGAGCTTTCTGTAGCTGCAGATATATTGTATTAAAAACAAAAGGCCAAATTTTATCCTCATTCACGTTTAGGAGATCTGTCTGATGTCAGATGACTTGGAATATGTAACTTCTGAAGAACTGGCACTTAGCGGAAGACAAAATATAAATAAAAAATTGCTTTTCAGTTCTTAATGGAGCTACCAGACATGGAGGAAAACATGTTAGAAAAAATACTTCTGGTAGAGTCACCTGGCAATACCATTAATGTTCAAATTCAGGATCCCTCCCTCCCAAGGAAGATGGGGAAAAAAAAAAGAAGTAAAAACCCTGTCACGATCAGGTTGGTGTACAAGAGTCACCTTTCCTGCAAAGCTTTCCCCAGTAAGTGGAGCAGAAGAATGACCCTGCAGGGCGCTCAGGGCTGCAGACAGGCAACCAAACCACCGAGCAAGGCAGAGATTGCATTGTCCCTCTTGGAAGGGGTTCACAGTCGTGCGTATCAGGCTGTAACAGCAACGGTGTTCAACAGCTGTAAGAGATAAGAGATTGATAATGAAATGGAGACAGGGATTACAAAAGTGTGCAGACTTTTAACATCACTGTCATTATGTGTGAAAATGATTGCCGGTACCTTCTGAGCAGTGATTTAAGAGCTGTTTTCCACCCATAAACTCCAATCTCAAAGTGTTTACAATATAAAACCACTTACGTGACAAATATAGGCAAATAACCTCTTCGGTATTGCCTATGATGTTTGAAAATCCTAATATACTGAATTCAAAATAGGCTGTCATGTGGATGTAAACAGTCTAATTAATCTATATTTCTTATATAGAGTACTGTATAGGATTTGCTTTTCAGACTAAAATTTTTGAGCGCTGGCTGCATACCTTTATGTTATTTTGTACTTTCCCTATGTTGTGTAGTTTGAAATCCACATGGTTCTTGGAGGGGTTTTTTTTGCTTTCTATCCAAAGTTTAGAAGTAAGATTCAAATCTAGAATGTTCCTATAGTTAAGGAAAATGGGCTGTTTTTGCTAAATACAGGTCTGCTGTTGGAAATAACCAGAAGGAAGGTATGTGTCCTCAGCATTATCTTCTTTTCTACTGCTGTTGTGAAGTCGCATCAAAGAGTGACCTTTATACTTTTATCTGATGCACATTTGGGAAAAAGCTGTCTCTCATGCTGCTGTAAAGTAGGGAAGCTCATGATCCTGAGAGATGCACAAAGGGAAATGCTCCAGTCTCATCATGAGCCCTGTCCATCCCCCGCTGCTTTCCAGAGGATGTCGTTGCCAGTCTAAAACAAAATGCTGCGAAGTCGCGGTGTTGGGGCTCGGCTTTCAATGTGCTGCTTCCTGAGAATCTGCATCAGACAAAGCCCTGGCACTGCTCCAGCAGGACTGACAGCGCTGCCACTCCGGAGAAACACTCGCCACCCCAAAGAGAGGAGTGCAAGTGATGTTGGTGATACACCCCGAAAGAATCTCTCCATGGTAAACGACGTGGATGAACAGCAAGCCCAGGCATGAGGGCTGCGTTCAGAGCTGTGCCCACACGTGGCCATTCCCACCCCTCTGCTCTTTGCCAGGAGAATTTGGGCTGCTTCAAGGAGATTTGCTAAAAACCCCACTTCTGTTCAGGGCTGCACCACAGCACTCTGAGTCATTGCAAGGCAGCAGGCCCTGTGCTGGCTGACATTGCTCATGGTAGGTGCTGCAAAGCCTACACACATTTTATCCCATCTCTAGGATGTAAAGAGACACAGACCTTTTATTGGTCATCTGGCATGGAGAATAATTTCCTTCCTTCAGGCCTGCATAAATGGTGGCTTATTTTAGTTTTGTCTCTGAAGTTATGAGCATAGTAATATCTTTCCTTTATTTTTTTTCTCTGATTCTGAATGAAAGTCCATCTTCTTGTCTTCAGAAAATGTTTTATTTTAAAATTTCAGCTTAAATTCTGTCATTCCTTCTTTTGAAGTCATTATGCTCTTAAGCAGCTCAGACCTTTCTTGTTTAGCCTTTTTCCATCTGGTAGATTTTTATAGCTGTTTGATGAATTTAGTGCATTCTCGAACTTATGTGGCAGAACACATTCCTCAGAATGCACCTTTTGAAGTGTTCCATATGATCCAGTTTAGCATCTCTGTGTTCCTTTAGTTACATCTTTTCCTTTAAGCTGGCCATGGATTTTATTATCCACACACATTTCTAAAGGTCTTTTTCTCCAGCACTGCATTCTTTTTCCTCTCTATGGAAGTTCTGAGACGGGCTACAATGAGAGTTCCTTGTTGAATTAACGTTTCACATACAGTTTAGCCAAAATTATTGTCATGTCAGTTAAAACCTCGTGTAGGAAATGTCTTTTTAGAGTGCACATGATCAAAAGGCCCTGCTGCAGGCAAGGAGCTGCTCCTGTAGTTCCTACCCTGGACTTATTTGTAGATTTAGAAGAAGATGAAAATGGCATCTAACTAAGCAGCAGGCAGTTTCCTTTCTGTTTGGGTATGGGCTCGCTGAACAATGAGAACCACCTTTGAAATACACAGTAATGGCACTTTCCCTCCGTCCTCGAAGCAATAAAGCTCCTAATAAAATGAAACAAGCATCCATAGATGGTAATTTTTTTTATTCCCATTAAGGTATTTAGGATCTTGTATTAATAACTTTCCATTTCTCATGCTATTTCATGCACTGACACCCAGGTGCACTCTATTTCCTTCCCTGAAAGCTATCTCAAAGGTGTAGTCATAGCTGTCATTTCAGATATGAATTTTCTCTGTAGAGAGACACAGAACTTTTCCGTCTGGCTTCAAAATTTCCCAGCAGGGAGGGGCTTTCTTGTAGCAGCCAGAAGCTGTTATTCAACAGCAAGGGGATTTCTGAGTGTGGCACCCTGCTGAATAAAGGTGGTTCTGTGCTCCGCACATTTGTCATCAATCATTTTCACAATCTAAAGATTATTTTTTTTTATACCCTGCTTCTTTCTTGCTACTTGAGCAAAGCAGTCTTTCGCAAAAAGAAAATGACTGGATTCTGCTCCTTGTGCCTTGCCAGAAACTTTTACTATACTGTGACTAACAAGGAAAAAACCAAACAGAAAGTTACAAAATCTACCCACAGAATGCCCAGCAATGATTTTCCATGGAGGAGCCACACCTGAGGATATAAATGACTTTATTCTCTTTTCCTAGCTCTTTTCCAACAGTAATTTGACAGCTATATCCACTGATTAAGCTGGGATAGTTATTAAAATTATGAACTGTATCACAGACTATGAAATAAAATTAAAAGCATTGCTCAGGCACAGCGGTCTAGAGAAAATGAGCCACGTGCAGTTCTCTGTATTGGCAGAATACCGATACAGAAATGTTGAATCTAAAGCCCACGAAAGGCATGATTGGAGTGACCCTGAAGTCTGAGACTCCTTCAGTTTTACCTAATTCTCTGTGTTGGTGATACAGTCAGCTTCTGTACGCCTTTAACTGTATATTTTTGATTTTGGTTTTTTTTTAATATACTATGTCACTTGTTCCACCCAAATCTACTGCACTTTTTTTCCACTGAGTACCAGAACATATTTAGCTGTTTCCAGGAGCCTTTCATTTAACTCTTAAAAATTATATTTATTTTCTGCAGCCATCAATGGCATATTGGAGGATGACATTCTGCCCTGTATGCAGCTGATACTTTCATAGAGAGTTTTGTTGTTTCTAATGCTCAGAATATCTTAAATTCATTTAACTTTTTCTTGACCTGCTGTGTTAAATCAGATCCAGATCTTTACCTTGCTGCTTTCAACTAAGGAAAAAAACCCTGCATGCCTTTCATTATATTATTCTTGTTTGAATGTCCAGTCTGTTTTCAGATAAACCACCCTATTGGAGGTTTTTGTTTTGTTTTGTTTGGGGTTTTGTTTTGTTTTGTTTTGTTGTTGTGATTTGCTTTTATATGAGCCTTAAGAAACCTGGAGATATTTTCAATATCAAAGAAGCTCTTCCTTCAGTGTCTTTCCTTGGCTGTGGGACTCACTCGCTCTGCTGTAAAACAATTAGGTAGAGCCCTGTCAGTCTGCAGCCAAATGAGACACAGCAATGGCTCCCAGATGATCAGACAATTGGCCCACACACTGCAGGCTTTACTCTTCATTTAGCAATTAAACAAATTGTTCGTGTTATCTGTCGTGACTTGAGAAGCATATCAAATCAATATGTTCTCTTCTGTTAAATACATGTTCACTGGAAACAGCCCAGTTTAATACAACACATTTCTACTACTTAGATCTTGTATTTCTGGACTATTATTGAATTGATTCATTGTAGCTAATTACTTAAATATGCTGCTGAACTGTTATAAAGTCTGTTTAATCCTGCCCCATCAACAGAACCAGTGAGTAACTTCAATTTACTAGCAAAGACTTGTACAGGAAAGATTAATTTTAAATTATTTGTTTATTCCTCATAATGAATATGAACGTCAGGAAGCAGTGTCGAATATGAAGAGGTGGTATTTTCTAGTAAACACATAGAAATCAGTTCACATTTTTTCAGTAAGAATTTTCCTGCACAAAGACCAGAAGTGAACCTTTCAGGGCTTGGCCATAGGGTGGCTGTGGCAGCCTATAGCTCACAGAAACAGCAAGGCTTCTATATGGCATCTCTTTCAAGCCTATCTATCTCTAATATCTGTGTTTCTATATTATAAACATTCCTCAAAAAGGAAGTAACTGCGAACTTAATTTCAGACTTTATAAGCCTAATTAAAACCACAAATCCCAGAAGAGTATGTAGTTACTCTGGTCTCTGACTTTCCCTTAAAAATGAGTTGTAATGGGTTTCTTTTTATTACTACTATATCAAAAGCATCATTGAAAAATCCAGAAAAGCCCAACAACCCAAACCTGGGTTAAGAATTTCATAATGCTAGCAGTAGGTTTGTTGATCCATAAAAAGATATTTTGGTTTGCTACAATTAATTTTGCCCGAAGAATTAGGAGTTAGATTCAAAGACTTGTCCTCCAGGAAGGTAGAAATGTGAATATATTTGTGTGTATTTTCATTTAGGGATAATTTACATATTTTTAAGCCTATCATGGACCCAGCTATCTGGGTGATCACGATGCTCCTATATACAAGTCAGTGGGGCACTTTCTGATACTTTACTACAGGGTTTTTTTTACTCTCATGCCAGTACCAGGAGCTCTGTGCAGTTGTTTGGTTGGCCTCAAAAATCTGGTGTGATTCCATTTCTGCTATTTGAAAGGAGAAAGTTCCTTCCTTCCTTCCTTCCTTCCTTCCTTCCTTCCTTCCTTCCT